>SNQJ01S0091352.1:0-25586 GCA_010110895.2 Picea sitchensis | reverse complement strand
ACAGAGTGAAAGACTCGCTAGAATGGTGGCAGCTTATCTCTGAGAAGAGATGTGATGGCTACTTGCATTCACAAGAAGATGATTACAATGAGGCTTGAAAGGCCTTTTTACAATAGAAGGGAATGCCAAAATTCCTAGACATCCAAAAACCTAACCCTAGGAGATGAAGCGCCAGAAGTCATGTGGGCCCCGTTTGGGTAAGTTAGTACATCAACTTCCCGGGGTCGTAACGTTTGCATATGATCTCTGTTTTAGGTGTGTGATAGCTCGTTGGAAAGGTATCATCAAGGAGATTCATTTTGGGGGGATCAACCATATGTTTGACTATCATTGAGAACATCTATCTCTAAGAACCTATATTTAGGCCCTCAAAATGGCCCCGGAAGTTAAAACCTGCTAAAAATAGTAAATTGCCAAAATTGTCGGAAAGTTGTTTTGAGACAGTTGGAAAAGGTGGGTGGCCACCAATATCCACCTAGATCAATCCTCCCTCCTTAGGAATAAATGGTCTCCATTGCGTTGAGTTCCCAGAGGAGAAGGAAAAGTGTTTGTTGAATCTGCATCTTGGTGAGCTGCTTGTCCTGTTGGAGATGTCGCGCTGCTCAGTTTGTGGAAGTCTGTCACGAACCTTTTGAGGTTAAGGTTGTTCAACAAGTTGGTATATATGAGAGGACGGTGTGCAGAAGGAATCTTTTTTCTTTTCTGCAACCTTGTCGACCTGTTTCTGTTGGATAGAAGGTGCTTGGGCCAAGGCTGTAGTGGTTGCAGTGTCCTTTTGTTCTCCTTTTGAACAGATTGTGAAGAAGCTAAATTTTGAAGTATGAGATACTACCTTGTGACACTTTTTAGGTGGAATAGTAGTCTGAGCTACCTCTGGTATTCTGTAGAGATGACCCCCCAATGTAACAATGACACTACGGGGTCGAGACTCATAAACAACATGGAGTCTCCACATATATGGTTGGCCCAAGAGAACATCATAGACATCCAGTAGGGAAACATCACACAATACTTCATCCTTGAAGGGTTGGATGTCGTATGACAATCGACCCTGTTGGCTAACACGGAGATCTCGTCCTTGTTGAAGCCACCCGATGTTGTATGGCTGCGGGTGTGGTGTTGTCGACAATCCAAACTATTTGACGACCTCTGCTGCGATGAGGTTTTTTTGGCTTCTGCTATCAACAATAAAATGAATCAGGGTCCCCTTCACCCACATCCGTGAATGAAAAAACTGCTCCCCTTCTTCAGGATCTGTTGGTTCTTCTGGTTGAATTGTTGTTGTCGCGACAATGACAGTGGGGTCTGCATCAATGATCTGTCCTTTACCAATATTTTCAAAATCAGATTCTGAATCAGGGTTTGGCTCCTTTCTTTGATCTTGTCCACCAATGATTGTTTTGAGCGACACTCATCGGTGTTGTGCCAGGGGATTTTGTGTAAATCGCACGATTTTCCAGTTTCCTTCTTTGTCTTCCCATGACCCTTCTTTTCCTATGTCTTGGATTGGTTTTCGGGAGACTTTTTGTTTTGTTTGTCTTTGTAATACTTTGGTTGTTGCAGATTTGTAGACCCAAATTCCCGTTTGTTTTGGTTCTTAAATTTCTACTCAATTTTAACAGCATATCGATAAGCAGCACCTAGTTATGAGATGTCCATAAAATCCATTTCAGTCTATATGTATCTGTGTAGAGCCCCACGGTATTTCAGAACCAAATGTCGCTTGGAGTCTTTGATACCCATCTTGGTGCACAAGGTATGGAAGGTATTGGTGAACTCCAGAATTGCTTGGTCCCTCTCTTGTCGCAGTGTGGTCCATCTCATGTACTGGTCCTCATAGTTGCCAACAGGCTAATACTGTTCCTTTACCGCATCCACAAAAAATTCCCAAGTGGGATCGATCCCATATATTCTAGACTCCTCTATGGAACTTTGCTCCCAAGTGGGATATTTTCTTTGTCGGAAAAATTGTGAACAAAGAAATAACCTTCTAGTAGAGTTAACCATTTTTCTAGGGCTTCTGCATCTATTTGTCCTTCAAATACATGAATATCAAAGTTAACTTGTACCTTGAAAGGCAATGTGCCTCCGAAGTGGTTGCTTGATGAAGATGTGCTTGATGCTATCAGTAGGCATTGAAGGATGTGGGAAAAATTCTCCATCATTTCGTCCCTCTGTCACGTGAGAGCTTGCTCAAGCAATAGATTGATAGGATCGTCTACTCCATCGTTTTTCTTTTCTTCCACCATTGAGGGTTTCTTGGGTGTGCAAGAGAAATTGTCTTCAAGAGAGACAAGAAAGATACCCAACTTTCTATACTCGTACCTCGTCAGGGACATGCACTGAAAAAACAATCAAGAGCAACCTGCTCTGATACCACTGATCCAGATTATTTTCGGCATGAAATGAGAGCGAAGATATAATAAAGAAATGCACAGAGATATCGCATATATCCAATAATATAACATAAATATATCAGAGATGCAACCATAAACACAGAGATACAGTAATACACGATTTCTATTAATGAAAGAAATGTACAGAGACTGTAAAAATACAGAGAGAAAGACTCGCTAGAATGGTGGCAGCTTATCTCTGAGAAGAGATGTGATGGCTACTCGCATTCGCAAGAAGATGATTATAATGAGTTTCGGAAGGAATTTTTACAATATATGGGAATGCCAAAAGTTCTAGACATCCAAAAACCTAACCCTAGGAGATCAAGCGCCAAAAGTCACGTGGGCCCCGTTTGGGTAAGTTAGTACATCAACTTCCCGGGGTCGTAACTTTTGCATACGATCTCCATTTTAGGCGTGTGATATCTTGTTGGAAAGGTAGCATCGAGGAGATTCATTTTGGGGGATAAATCATGCCCTTAAATATCATTGAGAACCTCGATCTTGAAAAAACTTCATTTAGGCCCTCAAAATGGCCCCAAAAGTTAAAACCTGCTAAAAATAGTAAATTGCCAAAATTGCCAGAAAGCTATTTTGAGCCAGTTGGAAAAGGTGGGTGGCCACCGATATCCACCTGGATCATTTATAGAAGAGATAAAAAAAATACATACATTTTTATGTTTTCTGTTTAATATTTAAAATCTAAAAAAAACTAAAGAATACTAATTAAATATTATTGAAATAAGAATAGATAAACACTCAAAGCTAATTCCATATGTTCTTATTTCATTGATAAATAGTCTAACTAAATAACAAGTAGGCTAACCTGAAATTAATCAACTAAAATGAATTTATCCTCCTGTGCAATTCCAATTAATGGTTGTCCTGCTTATGATGGAAACCTGTAATAGAATGACATTGATACTCCCAGAACAAACTCAAATGTGTTTTGGAACAAGAATATAACAACAGATTCATAAATATATAGATCTGGTGATCTTATAATGATGAACACTTATAATAGAGGAAACTCAATACAAAGCATTCATATAATACATCATTCAATATCCAACATAAATCAACAATATTTAAATGAAATATTGATCACAGATGTAATATGGAGAAACAAATTATAGACAAAATTAAAGTGTTGAATAATATGAAATGCCATACAATAATCAGACTGAAGTTTTATAAACGTAATAAAATTTCATAAGATAGAGGCAAAACATAATGGGTAAATGCTACGCTAGTCTAAAGCCAAGTAGTGAACAACTTCTCCATATCAGTCTTGAAAGTGATATGTCCATAATGTGTCCAGGCAAAATATGTTTTCACCACCAAGAGTGACCAATATTTAAACTAGTTCAGGATTCACATGCTCTTATAATACAAGATAAAGTTGAATCCACAAAAAAATAGATTTGTTTTTCAAAAATAGTATAACAGGAAACTATTCCTGTAGGAATTGATTTATCAAAATTTATTACAATTTTTTCTCAAAATAAAAGAAAGAAACTGCAGAACTATAAAGCACATGATCCAAGATAGTCTCTCCATGCAAGTAGCACCATGATCATCATTTCCTATAGACAACAAAAATGAAATTGATATTCAGAAAATAATGCTAACTAAAATTCGAAAATAGACTCGTTAGTCTTATATTAATAAATAAAATCAAAACTAGATCTTCTTATTTCATTTTTTCATAACATAATGAAATAAAATATTTTTTACCATTAGAAATTAGTAAATGAAGGATCAGACAGTTCTGAATTGATGATTGGATTGAACTTGGTTGCATTTTCGATAATTATATTACCAGATCTTTTGGGTCTCTTATTTCTGGAAATCAAAACTGAGCTTTCCTGTTTCTTGCTTTTATTATTTTCCTAGACATGGGTTTTTCACTAACGCTCTAAATTGGCTCAATAGAAATGGTAGGATAGATCCTTTCTTTTAATTCACCCAATACCTGTTCCAATTTTTTTTTGGGCGAAAACATACATCGTGATTTCTTAAGCACAGGGGTTTTCAAAGAAATCGACACAGATTCATTAGTTTCACAGCCATCAGGTGAATTGAATCCCCAAATTTCCTGTTCTGGACTATCCAAATTGGGTTTTACATTTAAATATGCATTGAATTTATTTTTGTCTTGGGAAAATCCATTTTGTCTTAGGAAACTCTCCCAATTGTCACTGATTTATGATAGGTGTGACAGCAACAGGATTTTAACGAGCCTGTGATAAAAAAGACTCGACAGAGAGATCAAGATTTTTTTCTTATAATGTTTTGATATTTTATATAGGTTCATTAAGAAGTAAAATGTCATGTTCAAATTATAGCCTATAAATAACATCAACAGTCAGATGAATCTTTGAGTAAAAACAAAACAAAAACGCTTACCTCAACAGAAACGAAAATTCTGATATTTGTCACTCCAAAGAACATGATGTATCTCTGAAACGGTCTAGTTTCTAGAAACATTGCCCACAAGGAAGGTAAATGAGCCCATTTACGAAATGGGTTTCCGATGGTTTCCCCAAATTGTTAACCGTTTTCCCAAAAAACCTCCTGCAAAAACATGTCTCAGGTATGCAATTAAGGGTTTTGAAAGAAACAAACTCAGAATCATTTGGTTCAATTTGAACCACATGAGCCATGGTCATTATGGAATAGACATAATAGATAATACATGAGCTAGTTTTAGGCTTCCAAAAGACGAGTAACATATAGAGGTCTGTGCAAACTGTAATGACACGAAAACTAGGAAGTTTGGAAACTGCCATAACTTGAAAAAAAGAGTTGGTGAAAACAAAAAAAATAGAGGGCTCATAGAACTATGAGCCATTACCCACGATGAATGCCAAACCCTGAAACATTACCAAACCCCAAATCACATAATGAATGATCTCATTAATGCTCAGGACAACAAGGTGGATTGAAATCGTGGGTACAACATGCCCGTATCAAGCAACATGAGTGTTGATATGATTGTTGAGATCATGAGACCCATATCAAAAGTTAAACCATTGTTTTGTGCATTCAAACAATTCAAATATTACAACCAAATGATCAATCAAGGAATCAATTAAATCATGAAATCCATAAAACATAAAGATTGTGGTGATAATTTAATCAATGAATTTATAAAACTTGAAGCTTAACAACATATAGGTGCCTTCAAAGTGCAAATTCTTAGGTAGGAAAAATAACTACAGAATCATTACCAAGTTTTTATTTAAATTTATGCTTTGAGTCATGAATTTCAAAACAAAAGAAACAAAAATTCAACGGAAAACTCATAAGATAAATTTAGCTCAATAATCGCCAAGAAGCTCAGAAACATAAGCATTTATAAATGTAAGGAGAAGGGAGCTAGAGAAAGATTTTATCTCTTTGTGATGACTTTTAATCATGATAAAATTTGACAAAATTGGTGGCTGCCCACAATGGCGACATGTTAGGCGAAGCAGTTATCTCTGCATCACCAGAAAATTTATATCAGGAGCATAGATGAAATAAATTTGAGAGACAGTTAACGACAGATCAAGCATTTCAACAATAACTCAGAACATAATGCAGTTTAGCATCAAATGTATTTTTTTCTAAGAAAATGTAATCTGGCATCTGATTTAGATTACGAGTGTAGCGATGATTATGCAGTTGACTTCGATACTATTGACATGGCCACTGCTGCCAGCAGGCATCCATAACCTCGACAAGGATGTCATTTAACCCACTCTAGTACCTCTATCATGTCCAAGAGTCGTCCATTCATGATAAAAAAACATTTTCACACTTGATCAAATTAAAATACATATCTGAGGATCTTCTTAAACCTGACATTTCTTCACTTCTAGTAGGCCTGTTCAATACCTCGACGAAGTTGCCTTGGTATCATGCATGTAGTTACCCACTACCATCATACATGTTCAATGTCTCGGCGGGTTTACAAACACTTTCCACACATTACAGTTCTTTCAACCCTCTAGAATTTGTTTATAATTTCCAAAACTTCATGATATTCAAGAGGGTCGGGTGATATTGAAAATCTCAATAGTTCGGAATGAAAATTTCGATCATTTACAAATTATTCTTCTATTTTGATGACCTTCATCATGATTTGGACACTCAGATTTCTGTTAAGAAACCATATTGAGGATGCAAAGATACAATTGAGTTGTTTTCCTTAAAATGGGAACAACGTTAGAAGTTTGTTAATGATAATCACGTCTTCTTGTAATTTTAATGAGAAACCAGAAACATTGATTTGAGCAGAAACTTACTTCTATTGATCTTAGTTTTAGCACTTACTACTCAGGTGCTTGGGAAGTTATGAACTGTTCCTAATGAATGAGAATTTGAATTCCCTTCCACAAATGAAATGGTGACTCAGAAATAATTATATAGAAAATAAATCAAAATCAAGAAAAATGAAAAGAACCAAAATCAAAACGGAAAAGAAAATTAAAAATATTTACAAGAGGGTGTATTAGAAACCATCAAGTGAAATATCTCTTGAGAGAGACTGAAAGAAAAAAAAAAAAAAATTCCTTATTAATATGAGTGCAGTCCTACTCGTGGCACCTTGGGTTAGGGTTGAAATGATAGTACAAATTTACTTATCTCTTTACTTTTCATTTAAAATTTTCATAATGACACTGCGTTTTTGAAAAGAAATATTCAACGAAAAACAAAGAGAAAAGGATTAAAGTGGACTTCCCTGACAACAGTCATATTATGGCTCCCTTGGTTTGCCCACTTGTGTTCATAATTACATTATTTCAAAGAGAAACAATGAGAAATAAAACGAAAGGAAACCTACTCCTAAAACTACTTTAACTACTAAATATATCAAAATGCTAGGTAAAATCGTATTTCCAGTGCATCCACAAGAGTATCTTTAATCCTACAAGGCGTATAAAGTTGAAAATCATAACAAAAGAATGTAGTATTTTCAAAAAAAAAATTAATATGTTATTCTTACCTCCTATATATTTATTTAAAAACAAATCAAGAACAACATTACCATTCTTTTGAAACTTCTTGATGCATGAATCCTCCAGCCATTATGCAATCTTGTCGTGATATGGTTCATAATGGCATGGAAGAGTGTAAGTAAGTTTGGAAAACTTGTCAAGATACCTGACATAACCATCAGCCGAGGCCGAAGTGCCCCATCCTCCTAAAATTTCTCCAAGTGTTCATGAATTTGTTCATATGGAGGATCTAGAAAAATCATGTCATGCTTACTTCCTATATATTCAGGTAGAAACAAAGCAAGCACAACTTTATCTTTGTTATGAAGATTTTTTCTATACGAATTTTCAATCCATTCTAATATCATGTCATAAAAATTAGGATGCAAACTATGACTTTGATGAAATGGATATATCAATGGGAAACACATCGTAAGAGGATTCATGACATCAATTACATCATTGGTTTGAATGCTTCCTTTAATGAGATTAATTGTTTCAAAATGTGAAGCGTAAACAATAAAATTCGAGCTAATCAAAGAACAAATATGCAATGTAGAATATTTGATCTCCATAGGAATGAGTGCATTGTCTTTTTAAAAAATAAACCATGTAAAATCATCTTGCAACATGTCATTTTCCATGAAAGTGAAAGAGCATCAAATCTGACTTCATAAATGTTATGTTTGGAATTAGTTTCACCGAATTTTGGCATATCAAAAAGATTTGATTGTGATGGAAAATAGTAAGATATTGTGGGATATAAAGAGTAAAAGGAATAAAAAATAAGCACATGAAAAGAATATCCTGAGCTATGATATTTAACAATGGTATTCTCAAAACATTCCTCTTCACTTTCCTTAAAACTTTCACTCTGTTTTGGTGATAAATCCTTCAACATAATATGATCGTGTAAATTTGGCTCTTGTATGATAGATAATTCAAAATTTTCACGACAAACATCTAATCTTTCATGTGGATAAGGTATGATTTGTGGATGAATGTTTAAGGTTTCTTCTTCAAATTGCAAATTTACATCTCTAATCAGTTTCATTGGAATGTTAGAAATCTTAAGATCATTTTCATCACCTATGTGTTCTTCAAGAATTGAATTTAAATACTAATTAGAGCAAGAGTTATAAGAATGAGGACATTCACCTTGAACCAACATTGAATCTCTTACACAATGGTCAAGGACTAAAAATACAATGATTCATAGGAGAAACCAATTTGATTATCAGTAAGAAATTTTTCAATAGATTCTACCTCCCTTGCTTGTTCAAAATTTTCGGATGGATTCCTCCCATCCCGAGAACACAATTCTTCTCTCAATTGAGTGATAGGATTTGTAACTGATTCATCATTCACGATTTAATATGACTGGATGAAAGGGATGCAAGAATCGTAGAGGAGATTTAGTACAAATGACATGTCATCAAGATTAAATTTATAGAGAACATGATCGATTCTTGTTGAAAAACCTTCTGGAGATGAATTGTCATTGATTAGTAAAGTCTGAAATTCTTTGCATAATTGATTGTAATCATAGTTTTCAAAAGCATCTAAAAATTCCTATGCAAATTGAAACCAATAAAAAATGTGATATGCCGGAAAAGACTCAAACCAATGTTTAATCCCACCCTTGAATGTAAAAGCGAACAATCTGCATAAAACCTTTAAATCAGAAATATCATGCTTGATGCATTTACACCAAAACTTGTTAATATGAGCTTTAGCATATACATCCCCACCACCATCAAAGGTGAGTTTGGACAAGCGTGAGACTGTCTCATTCGGAATATTAGGTAATGAGAAATGGAAAGCATGTTCAAACACAGTGATTTGGGGAGCCATGGAGAATTAAATTGATTCTAAATAAAGACTCCTGCAAGGCCATCTTGTCAGTCTGGCCTACCTTCTAGTGCATTTCAAAATGACACAGAAGAAGACTTTATAAATTTGGAATTATGGCAGGATGAGGGGTAAAACACTTAATCATTAAAATTACCGCGACCCTCCTTCTAGCACCATTTTTTGATGGGTGTAAGTGACACACCATCAACTGGAAGGTCAAATCCAGACCGGGGTTGTCTAAATAACCCAAGCCGTTTGGAATGAAATAACCCGACGGGTTTAATGGCTCTGTTGGCCAACTAAATTCCTAAAAATAATAAAATAAATGAAACTAATCTATAAAGCTATGATACTAGGAATATAAGTTTAATAATTTACAAACGTCAAAATAGAAACATGGATATGTGCATATGATTATGAATGGTGTATATACAACTTGCAAGATTTATAGGTTATCTTGCGAAATATATGTTTTTGAAAGTGTTTATAGAAGAGATAAAGAAAACACTTACATTTTTCTCTTTTCTATTTAATATTTAAAATCTAAAAATATCTAAAGAATAGTAATTAAATATTATTGAAATAAGAGTAGATAAACAGGAAACGCTAATTCCATTTGTTCTTATTTCATTGATAAATAATGTAACTAAAGAACAAGTAGGCTAACCTGACATTAATCAACTAAAATGAATGTATCCTCCTGTGCAATTCCAATTCCTAGTTGTCCTTCTTATGAAGGAAACCTGTAACATAATGGCGTTGATACTCCCAGAACAAACTCAAAGGTGTTTTGGAACAAGAATATAACATCAAAATGATGAATATACACATCTGGTGATCTTATAATGATGAACACTTATAATAGAGGAAACTCAATACAAAGAATTCATATAATACATCATTCAATATCCAACATAAATCAACAATATTTAAATGAAATATTGATCACAGATGTAATATGAAACAACAAATTACAGACACAATTAAAGTTTTGAATAGTATGAAATACCATACAATAATCAGACTAAATTTGTATAAACCTAATAAAATTTCAGAAGATCGGGGCAAAACATAATGGGTAAGCACCACATTGGTCTAAAGCCAAGTAGTGAACAACTTCTCCATATCAATCTTGAAAGTCATATGTCCATAATGTGTCAAGGAAAAATATTTTTTCACTACTAAGAGTTACCAATATTTAAACTAGTTCATGATTCATGTGCTCTTATCATACAAGATAGAGTTGAATCCACAAAAAATAGATTTGTTTTTCAAAAATAGTATAACAGGAAACTATTCCTGTAGGAATTGATTTATCAAAATTTATTACAAAGTTTTCTCAAAATAAAAGAAAGCAACTGCATAACTATAAAGAACATGATCCAAGATAGTCTCTCCATGTAAGTAGCACCATAATCATCATTTCCTGTAGATAGCAAAAATGAAATTGATATTCAGAAAATAATGCTAACTAAAATTCAGAAATAGACTCGCTAGTCTTATATTAACAAATAAAATCAAAACTAACTTCTTATTTCGATTTTTTATAAAAGAATGAAATAAAATCATTTTACCATTAGATATTAGCAAATGAAGGATCATACAATTTCGAATTTATGATTGCATTGAACTTGGTTTCATTTTCGATAATTATATTACCAAATATTTTGGGTCTCTTATTTCTAAAATTTAAATCTGATCTTTCCTATTTCTTTCTTTTACGATTTTCCTAGACAATGGGTTTGTCACTAACGCTTTAATTTGGCTCAATAGCAAGGGTAGGAGAGATCGTTTTTTTAATTCTCCCACTACCTGTTCCAACGATTTTCTGGGTAAAAACATACATGGTGATTTCTTAACCATGGGGGTTATCAAAGCAATAGATACAGATTAATTAATTTCACAGCCATCAGGTAAATTGAAACCCTGAATTTCATGTTATGGACTGTCCAAATTGGGGTTTACATTTAAATATGGGTTGACTTTATTTTCATCCTGGGAAAAGCCATTTCGTCTCAGGAAACTCTCCCAATTGTCATCAAAATGTGATAGGTGTGACAACAACAAGATTTTAACGAGCCTGTGATGAAAATGACTCGACATAAAGATCAAGATCTATTTATTATAATGTTTCGATATTTTATACAGGTTAATTAACAATTAAAATGGAATTTTCAACTTAGATCGTATAAATATCATCAACGGTCGGATGAATCTCTAAGTAAAAACAAAACAAAATGTGTACCTTGACCGAAACGAACATTCTGATATTTTTCCCTCCAAAGAATGAGATGTATCTCTGAAATGATCCAGTGTTTGGGAACAATATTCATGTAGTAGTTAAATGAGCCCATTTCGGAAATGGGTTTCTGATGGTTTCCCAAAATTGTTAACCATTTTCCCATAAAACCTCCAGCAAAAACATGTCTCAGGTATGCAACTACGGGTTTTGAAAAAAACAAACTCAGAATCATTTGGTTCAATTCGAATCACAGGAGCCATGGTCACTGTGGAGTAGAAACAATAGATAATACAGGAGGTAGGTTCCATCTTCCAAAAGATGAGTAGAAGAGAGAGGTTTGTGCAAACTGTAATGGCACAAAAACTAGGAAGTTTGGAGGCTGCCATAACTTGAAAAAAGAGTTTGTGAAAATGAAAAACTAGAGGGCTCATACAACTATGAGCCATTACCCACAATGAATGCCAAACCCTCCAACAGTACCAAACCCCAAATCACATAATGAATGATCTCATTGATGCTTAGGACAACAAGGTGGATTGAAATCGTGGGTACATCATGCTTGTATCAAGCGACATGAGTGTTGATATGACTATTGAGATCATGAGACCCATATCAAAAGTCAAACCATTGTTTTGTGCATTCACACAATTCAAAGATTACAACCAAATGATCAACCAAGGAATCGATTAAATCATGAAATCCATAAAACATAAAGATTTTGGTGATAATTTAATCAATGAATTTATAAAACTTGAAGATTAGCAACATATAGGTGGCTTCAAAGTGAAAATTCTTAGGTAGGAAAATTAACTACATAATCATTACCAATATTTAATTTAAATTCATGCTTTCAGTCATGAATTTCATAACAAAACAAACAAAAATTCAACGAAAAACTCATAAGATAAATTTATCTCGATAATCGCCAAGAAGATCAGAAACATACGCGTTTATAAACATAAGGAGGAGGCCGCTAGAGAAATATTTTATCTCTTTGTGATGACTTTTAATCATGATAAAATTTGACAGAATTGGTGGTTGCCAATAGATACCTATGAGGAACAATTGGATATGGCCTGAGATATGCCTTTAGTGTAGACTTGAGTTTGTAGGGATATGACGATGCAGATTGGGCAGAGAGCACAGTGGACTAGAAGAGAACCTCTTATTGTTGTTTTACCTTGGGGCCTGCCATGGTTTCCTGATGCAGTAGGAAACAAATATATGTGGCCTTGAGTACCACAGAAGCTAAGTATATAACATTGAGTGTGGTAGTCCACGAAGAAATGTGGCTTTGCAAGCTTCTGACAAATTTATTTGATCATGAGATGGATGCTAGCATTATTCATTGTGATAACCAGAGTTGTGTGAATCTCTTTGATAACCCTATGTTTCATGATATATCGAAACACATTGAGATAAAATATCATTATATCAGAGACATGGTGGAGAGTAAAGTAGCACACGTACAATACCTTCCTACACATGATAAAATTACAGATATCTTCACCAAACTTCTTGCCAAGATGAAGATAGAGTACTTCTGTGAGAGACTTGGCCTGGTGGAGAATACCTCCCTAGATGAGAGGGAGTGTTGATTATTATTTCCAATATGAAGTTCGAGAACCTCCATGAGAGGCTTGGCCTGGTGGAGAATACCTCTCTAACTAAGAGGGAGTGTTGATGAACACAACAAATATTAATTTCGAGTACTTTTGTGTGAGACTTGGCCTGATGGAGAATGACTCCCTAGCTAAGAGGGAGTATTGATGATTACAACTACATGAGACATCCTCCAAGACACAGACTGAGTGATTCAGCTTGTGAGAGGGCCCATGCTTTCGGTGTTCCCATGAGATGGGTGTGTTGTTTGTCTCTAAGATGGAGATGGAACGTTGTGTGCCCCTGTGTAATTAATGTAAAAAATAATTAATATTGTAATTATGAATTATATTATGAGTTATTGAGGTTGTCCTTGTTGTTCCAATAGACACCAATTTTGATGTGTCCAGTCTAATATAAATAAAGGTGATTTCCCCATTGAGTAAACACAACACACATATGAGTTTGGAAATTTCAGCAGGTAATTGTTCTAGGGATGAAGTGTGCACCTCTCTTGGGTGCTAGTCTTCTTTGTTTTGTGAGCACCCTATTGTGTTATAGGTTTATGGTGTGGGAGGTATTTCTCTTGAAGAATATAGAAAAGGATTGGCTGGGTTTTCTTCCTTTGATGAGAAGGGTTTCCCAGGATACTTCTTGTGTACTTGTGCATGATATTTCTTCTTGTGATCTTGGTTATTGTAGGAAATTTTTTATGGTGTAACTCCAATTGTCTATGGTTCAAGTAAAATTCTAAAATTGGAATAAACTTAATGATGGAGCCTAGCCTAGTTAAAATTCAACACATTTTGCATAGAATGGGGGTCATACCAATACAAAATGATGCCCTTTGGATTAAAAAATTCCCTTGATATTTTTTCAAGGATAGTGGTAGCTACATTTAAATATTTTATACATAAATTTTTGGAGGTTTATCTAGACGATTGGAAATTATTTATCCTATTAAAAGATCATGTTGAATTTTTAAGACTAATGCTATACAAGTGTAGACAATGTAAAATTTATTTGAACATTAATAAATTCATAGTCAATGCACCATTTGGAATTCTACTGGGGCATGTGGTTTGTAAACAGGATCTGTTGGTTGACCCTGCAAAGATTGTTTTCATTGTTAAGTTACCACCACCTAAGTCAGTGTGCCAATTAAGAGCTACACTAGGTCATGCAAGCTACTATCGAAAGTTCATAAAGAGATACTTACAGATTATTGTGCCCATGGAGAAACTATTAAATAAGGATATCAAGTTTCATTGGAATGATGTGTGCTAACAAATTTTGAACATCTTAAAAGAGAAAATGGTGACAAGACCAATTCTGGTGTTTCCATATTGGTCAAAAGAGTTCCATGTTCATGTGGATTCCTATTCAATAGAACTTGGAGAAGTACAAACACAACCAAGAGAAGTTGACATAGATCACCCAATAGCATTTGGAAGTAGGAAACTCTCAGATTCAAATCATAATTATAATACAACAGAGAGAGAAGGTTTGGCTATGGTGTATGCATTACAAAAGTTAAAAAATTATTTACTAGGCCAACATTTTAAAATGTTCACAGATCACTTTTCTTTCAGATACCTGGTCAACAAGCCAGTGTTGGGGGGGAGAATATGTAGATGGTTATTTTTATTTCAAGAGTTTGATTTTTTAGTAATAAAACCTCGAATATTGAATGCAGGGCCATATCATCTATCCAAGATAACTAATGGAGAGGAACCAAGAATATTGGAGGACAATTTTCTTGATGCACAACTCTTTTCAGTGCATATTGCCGATGAATAATTTTTTGATATCAATGAATTATTGAGTACAGGATTTTCCCCAAAGGAATACAACACTGCGCAAAAGAAGAATTTGGTGGTTAGATATGCAAATTACCAATTTATTGCAGGACACTTTTATAAACTAGGTGCATATAATATTATAAGGAGATGTGTCATGGAACATGAATGTCCCATCATCTTGGTAGAAGCATGTGAACGAATAGCTGGAGGACATTATGCATGAAACGCCACTGCGTATAAAATACTACAAGCGTGACTACAATGGCCAACAGTTTCTAAATATTCAAAGGAATATTTCCATAATTGTGATGTCTGTCAGAGGGTAGGAAATGCATCTAGGAGGGATGAGATGCCACTACAACCTCAGGTAACTCTTAAAGTGTTTGAAAAATCGGAAAAAGACTTTGTAGGACCAATCAACCCACCATATAGAAGATCAAGAGAAAGGTACATCATTAGAGTGACATAATATGTGACTAGATGGAATGAAGTAACAATAGTAAAATATTGCAGCACACAAAATACAATGCATTTTCTGTTTGAACAAGTTATTACAAGATTTGGATGCCCTAGAATTCTGATGAGTGACCAAGGAACTCATTTTCTCAATAATACGATTCAGAAAATGACTGAAGAATTTGAAATACACCATCAAAATGAAACTAAATACTATCCTCAGTCTATTGGAATAGTGGAAGAATTTAATAAAATATTGGAGAATTCCCTAACTAAAATTTGCAATGTAAACAAGGATGATTGATATCTGAAGATACCATCAGTATTATGGGATTATAAAACCACAATGCAAGAAAATCACAGGAAAAACACATTTTATATTGGTGTATGTTAAGGAAGAAGTAGTCCCTTTATAATATTTGATACTTATTATGCACATTGCATCCATTAGAAACATGACACAAAGAGGCGCAACTCAAGAAACATTGTCTCAACTCATGGAACTAGAAGAAGACAAGATTATGGCTAGCTTCCATCAAGAAGTATAGAAAGCCAAAGATAAATCTTGGAATGATAGACACATTAAAAAGAAAAACTTTAAGGACGGAGATCTTTTTCTTCTCTATGACACCAAATACTTACAACATCTAGGAAAATTCAGGATGCATTAGCTAGATCCATATGAGATAAAATATATCACAGATGGAGGTGTTGTGAAATTATATGATCTTTCAAGAAAAGAGATTCAAGGATTGGTTAATGGAGGTCAACTGAAACTATATAGGGATAGTCAACTTGATAACCCTTATTATATGCAACATAGAAAATTATGATTGTACATAGTGTATATAGTAGGAGATGATTTTTTTTTTTTTGGGGGGGGGAAATATGAAAAATACAAAAAGATGTAGTAGAATAGATAAGTGTTAAACATGCAGTTAGATAATACAACGCACAATAGATAGTAATTGGTATGAAAGAACCTGAATGCACTACATGCTAGAGAAATGTGACCAGGAAGAAAAATTAATCTGTTGGAAGAATAGAGAAACAAGTTGAAGAAGTATTTAAAACCATTTCTGATAGCACACAAGGAGAGAATATACCCACAGAGGATAAAATTGATAAAATAGAACAAGATATGAAGACTTACGGAATCCAAATTACAGAGTTTATAGAAATCTTAGTAGCTATTACTCCACCAGAAGTAAGAATACAAAGAGATAAGGAGTCTACAAATCATACAAAAATCAGTGTGCTCGTAATCCAAGAAATATCAAATATTTACAATAAGAGAGAGAAACTATGGAAAAACCTTCAGGAGGATGGGAAGCTTCAAGAGATGGACCAAAAATAAGAAGGTATAAATATTGTGATGCAATAATTGACGAATAAAAATAAAACTATGAAAATACCTGACAAACTGAAAAGTGCACAAGAGATGAAGAATTTGCAGGCATAGATAAAGTCAATACAAGTAGATAAGAAGTCAATGTAGGATCAGTTAGAACCATTACAAGAAGGATCATAACAAATGCTCACTGATATTTACATATCAAAGGGCCAAATTGAACAAGATGGATTGGAGAGTGTGAAATTGTTGAAGGAACACATTACTGCATAGACGGTGGAGATTATAGTAGAAAAGAATGCGTAGATAAAATCCCAATTTGAAAAAATTACAAACAAGTTTCAGGTGCTTGATAAGTTAGTATAGAAAGCACATACTACATGATGGGCTCGAGATGAGCCACATGTGAATGTTGGGGGCCTGTTGGCGCAGACCATTTTGGGGAAAAGCATGGTAATTATTGAAGGCAGTTAGGTAATGGAGCAAAGAAGGAGAGTGCATTGAAAAACATGGAAAGTAGTGCCAGGAAACTAGGAAAGTCAAAGAAAGGTAAAAGGATGCGGTTCAATGAGGAAAATGGTTGGATTTTGGACCAGCCTTGATCAGGGAGTTAGAAAGTGGAAAAATCCAATCCAACTAGGGTTAGTTGGTTATGGTTTAGGGAAATTTTGTAACGGGTAATTAACCCCTTTTGCAATATAAATATATTGTTGAAAGATATACATAGAGAGATAAAGATAGGAATATGAGAAGATACCTAGAGGTATATTAGATAAATCATTGTAATCTAGGGTAAGGTTATAGGTCATGGGATATGGATCTTACTTTGATCTTGTCAGCCTCAAATGTAATGCATGCAACACTGTAACCTCGATGAAGAATAATAACGGATCTAAGAAATCCAAATATTTATGGACGTAACCCAGGGGGTGAACCATGGTAAATTTTTTGTTTCTATGTGGAATTTTTGTGTTATTTGTTTCAATTGTTTAGTTATGATGAATGGATTTATCTGTCAGTAGTAAAATGTAGCACACAATAAAGTAACCAAGATAATTACCACTGAATAAAAAATAAATGAATGAAACTAATTAGTGAGTGTTATATCTAAGAGATAATCATGTGTTTCAGTAATAGAATAATAAATATGATGTGTTTTGAGGTAGAAAGAATGTCTCTCATCCCCACACAAGTCCCCCTTCAAAGACTGCAGATATCTAGGTCCTGCAGTCACCCATAAGACATGTTGGGTGAGACTACATTGTGCACTCTCTGCGCAATGTTTCCTTCTAGTCTTCAAAACGGTCGATGATTTGCAGGGTTTTGTTGGAAACCTAAAGTAGAACTCGAGTCAGCCCAAAAAGAGCCAAAAATAGGGCTTAGATTTCTTAGAATCATCAGTATTCCATAAACAATAAAGGATATTGGAGGAGGAAATTATGTGTCCCAAAAAGTTATGGAAAAGTGTATGCAGAAGAATGGAACAATATGCAAAATGGAAGACATCCTGAGAGAAGTTTCATATTTTGAGGATGATTCCCATGGGCCTAATGGCATAAGAGGAATTTGGGCCAAGGATTTGGAAAAAACTATACAATGTCCATATGAAGGATAGAGGAAACAAAAGGTAGAGATGGAGATTGAAATTGATGAGATGTGGAAGATAATGATGGAGAATTCTAGATGAATGACGTATTTACGGTCTCCATATAGCTCCATAAATGATCTTCACAGAGATATAGCTAGTATTTACAGAGCTATATTGATGACCTAGAGTACCTCTAAGGACACAACTTCGTGAAATCAATGCTCAAAAGCAACGAAAGGAAGGGTTGACATTGAGGTCCTAAATTAGGTCTAATGTTGATCAGGGTAGGATCGATAATGATCCAACCCCAAGCGATATCCTGAATAAGAAAATATAGTGAACGATCGATATTAGATCGAGAAGAATCTTTCCCAGAATTGACGGTCGAGATCAATTGGTATTTTCCATATCATAGGGACTTGACTTGGATATATCGGGACTCAATCTCCATAAGATCATTGATGATGATATCCACTTTGGTATCACTAACGACAATTCCATCAAACGTATGATGATTGATGATGGTGTGTTGATGTTGATCATTGTGCCGATGATAGTAGATCATTGACAATGACTCTAGGATCATCGACGATGATTAGACTGGCCATTGGAAAGGAGAGATCAACAAATTCAGAAAGAGATGTGTGGAAATCTTCTATAGGAGTGAAATATTGGACAGATCCCAATATCGTCGGGTTATCCAAATCGTTAGACATATTCTAGTCTAAGTACGGTAAGGTTGAAGCTCTCATTAGTCGATGATGATAAAAGGTAATATTAGATCTAATCAACGGTAATAATTTATCAAAGGAGATATAGACGGTGGAGTTTGATAGTCCAATAAGATAAGGGAAGTTTATCCAAATCCATGGTGAATATTTGATCAAGGGAGAATATCTATGATGAGGATCTATTCAAAACTGAACCGGATCAAGAGTTCATGGAGAACGCTCATGGAAACATTTCATTGGAGCGAGATTTTTAGAGTGGGGTCCAGTTTGGTTGGATCGAGATAGTTTATTCTTGTGCATTTGTTCCCCAAAAAATATATTGATGCTTATGATTAAACTGGGTCATGGTACATGGTCCTATGAGGAGATAGTGTCAGTATGTGAGGGCCAAAAATATTGTTGGGTCTATGTGCACCGATACTCTAGTAAGAGAGAATTCGGTGGTGACACCATGAGTGACGATGATCTAAGCACTTGTTTCTGGCACAAAGTCATATATTAAATCTCCAATACTTTAGGAACAATAGAGTATTAGCATCTGAGTCCTTTATGACACAGGTTTGTGGATGAAGTGTTTATCCCTCAGGTTTTAGGCTATGATTATAACCCGTAGATAAATTAATGGGTGCTAACTATGAAGGAGTTGGTGAATGGAACTTTTGCTCTAAGTCATAGAGCTTGGTCGTGTGGAAGAAAGGGGCGTAGCACCCAGATGAAATACGAAGCTCAGATTTAAAAAAAGGAGGTTAGCGTCGATTCAAAAGGTGCTTAAGGTAAGTAATATGTTCACAAAGTTGAATTATGGAATAGCGTGTAACGGAGAGTCCATAACTCTATTACAGGAGAAAATTTGGGGCCGAGTGAAGATTCTGAGAAGCTTGAGTGTTGAAGTTGCCAAAAAAGAAATTCAAAACTCTGTTACTATGGGTTTTAGAGTGGGATGTTTCTATCACTAGAGTTCCTAAAAAATTAAAATAGGTCAGAGTGCCTAGGAAATGTAATACTTTGAACATTGCATATAATAAAATACATCGTTGGTTGCAAGATGAACAAGGACAAGAGTTATAGGGGGTTATGATTCCATGAGAGAGGGGGATAAAGGGGCTAAGTATTTTTATTATATTTTATTTACCCATCTTAGTTTTAATGGAAAAAAATTGTTACATGAGCTTCTTGGGGGGAAGGACATGTGGTTCTTGATTTCATGTAATTATATAAAAACCTCTTGTGGGTTTTTTGGGGTTCTTTTTCATTAATTGCTATTCATTCACCCTTTCATTCACTTTTCTCATTCCTTATTCCTCATTCATTCTTTATCTTGGTTGGATAAAGAAAAGGGAATTATGGAAGAAGGAAGCCATTGTTTGCTAGCTGTAGTAAATACTAGTGTATTCCAACCATGAATTGGTGATTTCATTCCTGATATGCATTGGCATGTGCTAACCTTTGTTCAAAGATGGAAATCCTAAGAGTCCCATCATGGATATGCTTGACCAAATGCACTGGAGCCATGGAAAGAAGTGGGAAACAAGATGGACTATGTGGCAGTGAAGGATGTTCATTGTCTTTGGGTGGTGCAAGATAGAGAGAAGAGAGTTGGTGCACTTTGGATTGATGTGTGTTGAGAAACATGTGAGAGCTTGAGTGCTAACTAATTTTGGAATCTGAGTGTCCCCATGGAACCCGTCCATTTTGATTCATATCCTTGGCTGAGGGGTGACTTGTTGTTGAGACTTGGAACAAAAATGTCTATGGTTGGATGGAACGTCCTTGGTCTACTACCAGTTGGTGATTGATTTTGTTTAAGATAAGTTCTCTCTTTCATGGTTTCGTTTGATTGTATATTAATTTTATTGTCTATTAATTATTACATATGATATTCATTTGTATAATATGCATGCTTGTTGGATATTGTTGTGCATGGGATATTTTTCATTTGTTTTATACTGTAACATCAATCTTGATTATTGCATGTGAGTCTTTCATGCTTATTTATTAAGTAGCATGTCCATTCTGCTAGTGGTTGGTTGCATTACAGATTGGTATTAGAGCTTTTGTTTGAAACAAAGGGTTGGTTTGGTCCGAAATAGGTGAAAATTAAGCAAATTCATTGTTTGCAAACTTCGATCGGATAGAATTTGGGGGAAAATGGTGGAAAATTAGAGATAAAATCCCCAAATTCGTAACCATATCTAAGTTGAAATGATTGAATATTGTAAAATAAGTTTAATTTTGTCAGTATACATAATTTTAGAGTCGAATTCAGCCTACAAGGTCGAAATTCAAGTTTTAATGGCCTTTGTAATGATGGGAAGAGTTTGATGAATCAAGTCAATATCATGTTCGATCTTGAGATCAACGAACCAGATTCATCCTTGATTTTTTTTTTTAATTATAATGTTTTAAAATTTTGTCAAAGATACTAGTTCGACGAACAAAATTCAATTTCAACGGTTGGAAAAATGGGATAGATCGACAATTTGGATTCATTTCAGCCTTTGGGAGGTTGGAGCTAATCGATGGTTATGATCATATTGGATCGAAGATTGACGGTCCAAGTTCATGGAGAATAAGTCAAAAATGTTTCGAAGTGTTGGATTTGGCAAATGAAAATGGTTGATGGGTCAATGGGCCCATGGTCGAGTCTAACGGATTTGATGAAGTTTTTTTTTCATCCAAGGGAAATGGTCGATGAGTCATTGGGCCAATGGTTGGTTAAGCTGGATTCAACGAAGTATTTTTTTTTTCCAAGGGAAATGGCTAACGAGTTGATGGGTTGACAGTCGGTTCGGTTGGATTAAGTGAAGTGCTTTTAGTCATTTGAGGGAAATGGTCAATGGTTCGATGGCCTAACAGTTGGGTCAGTTGATTTAGAAAATTGTTCCAATCAACTGAGAGAAAGCGTCTATGGTTGATGGGATGATGATCGATCTTTGATTGGGTTGCAAAAGTGTTGAATCCATCAAGATAAGATACCCATGGTCGATGAAGGAAGGAGAGTGATGACATGTCACACCACATCAACATCCAGTGTCATGCCACATTTACCAGAATTCCATGTTAGAGCCTTCATGTCATGCCACATCCACATCCACGTTTTACACCATGTTAGAAGTTTCCATGTCAGCAAAGAAATGGCCAATGAATGATGGTTGATTTATCCAAATTGGAGAAGTGGTTTTCATTAGTAAACAGGAATGACCGATGGTCAATGGGAGAATCGTCAGTTCGAGCAAATGAAGAGAGTGTTTCATACACCAATGATAATCGATGATGGTTAGGTCTGATGGTCCAAAGGTGTGTTGTAATCAATTTCTAGGTAAGTGGATGATAGCTAACGTTCGGGTCAGTAGTTGAGGTAATCCGAGTAGATCAACGGTCCAGATCTCATCTGATTTGAGATCGATGGTGCATATTTCCATATAGGAAAAATTGTCCATCGGTTTCAAAGAAAGAAAAAACTTGGAGCCATTTTGTTATTATGGCCATACCTGGATCATATTAAGTGGGATTGAGATGAAAATCCTAGGTTTTTTCTACACATAGGATATCTACAAAATTCCTAGAGAGGGCCCTTGTCCAATTCTTCTTGGATTTGAAAAAAAATGCAAAATAATGGTTTTCAAAGATTTGGGTCTAGATCACTGGCAGAGATCTAGATTAAGCTAAAACTCTTGGGGATAGTCCAGAAAGAAAAAATAGAAATAGACCATGAAGTAATTGATGGGGATTGGAATGATGATACTGAAATATGACAAAATACACTATTCTGAGCCACTTTTGTTTTGGATTTTTGAGATTTCCAGAGGAGGCAAAGTGACCCCATATCACAAAACTGGAAAATTATATTTACTCAACTTTTTATATACTCATCATGTTAGGTTCCTAACCCGCACATAGGTAGAACAATATAGTTAGATGTAATAAAGGTCAATATTAATAAGGCCTTTCAATAAAATAGAATAAGGCGGATGTAAGAAGACCTAATAGAAGCTTCCGCTTCTAGAAGGATATTCCTCTAGATGCTTATTTTTAGTATAAATAGGAGTCGAGGGTATGAGAACCTTAGCTTGGATATTATTGTAATAGAGATATGCTCAACTGGAGGTTGCCCACTCGAAGAGGCCCGTGAAAAATTCTTTTAGATTCAAAGTGCTATTTCTGTTGTTATTCTTATATCATTTCAGTGTTATTGTGGTGAATGTTTTGGTTATATTGTTGTTCTTCTGCCATTACTAACCTTTTATTTATGTTCTACATACATTTTATATATGGTATATTAAAAGTGGTATCACAGTACTTTCCTTAGCAAAAAGTGTGGGTTAATTTGTTTTTCAGGGTAGAGACGTATTCTGGCATCTTTAAGCCATAGAGATTTGTTGTTACGCGCATAAAATCACGGTTGAGGGATTCATACATGTAGGAAATACAAGTGGTACTTAAGTGCACATCTGTTGGCCACCCTTGTAACCCCTGTTGGTACCCCTTCGAGTGGTAGTGCATCAGACATCACCTGTGTACAGATCGACCTAGATTACCTGAATCCCTCTTTATATAAATCGATGGGCCGCATGACTGTATAGTGTCACCGAGAAAAACACTCGGCAAGATACTCTCTAGTACTTGGGTAGTCAGGTAGTACGGCTAAGGGTACGGTCTATCCTCCTTAGTTAGTTCCTTGATATATTGGGCCAAGTACTAATGTTGGACCCTGCATGTATATCAGAGAGTTATAGCACAGGGAAAACCCTTGTCTATAGAACCCTTGAATACCTAACCCTTGGGGGCAGAAACATAAACAAATTAAAACATACAAGATCTATTGTCGTGCAACTATGTTCGGGTTGCCAAGTAAATACACATTTATTTCTAGTTAAGCATTTGGGCATTTCCTCTCTGCTATATTCTTCAGACCAGAGTATAACTCCGTAAAAAAACAAAAACGTCTGGAAATGTTTTCACCATTATTTCAGACCTATTCCATTGGATTCATCTCTTCTCCCTTATCACATAAATCCATATCATTTTTTCGGCAAAATTGTTTACCCTGCCCTCCGCTTTTCAGTTCCCCCATCCTCATGGCCCATACTCATAGCCAACACTTGGAAGCTCACTTCAACACCTTGCAATCTGGTCTCATTGAGACCCAACAAGAAGTGAAATAACTCAGTGCCAATGTCGCCGCCATCAATACAACCCTGTAGTCCTTAATGGGAGAAATCAAACAATACCTCACCACCCATCTTGAATCATTCTTTTCGGCACTCTGCACCAAACTGTATATCCCTACAGATAACCCTTCCTCTTCCTCACCCCCACATACTGAACGTGACCATTCCTCTCATTCCCATACCTTGCAGAACCATCACTTTCAACGTGACCTACGCCTTCCATGGGTGGATGTGACCAAATTTGATGGCTCAGACCCCACTGGTTGGGTAACCGAAATGGAACATTATTTCTCTTTATACAACATTACAGATGACTTGGACAAACTCTAGTATGGTGTTCTCCATCTAGATCAAGAACGTTGGCAATGGTGGCAATGGAGAAAAGATTCTTGTCAAGGGTATATTGCTTGGACACAATTTGTGGCAGACCTTTATGAATTCTTTAACACTGATACCAACCATTTGGGTCGTTTGACAAAGCTGAAACAATTAGGAATAGTGGAAGACTTTATAGTTTCCTTTGAGCACCTGGATTTTAGAACAGAGGGCATGTCTGATGCCTTTTTCCAAGAGTGTTTTATCAGTGGCCTCAAGGATGAAATTCGGGCCCATGTCCTCATGGCTCAGCCTGAGAGTTGGGTGGAGGATACCAAAAGAGCTAAAGAAGCACAACATGTTGTATCTTCTCAAAACTGCAAAACCCTCCTTCATCCCTCACCCTAAACCAGTAAATGCCACTACTCCTTCTACTCCAATAAAGATCCAAAAATTGACCTAGGATGAAATGGATGAATGTCTACTCAAAGGCCTTTGTTATAACTGTGATGACAAATATTTCTCGGACCACAAGTGTAAAGAACAAAATCTTTTTATGGCCATCTCTAAGGATATTTTGGAAGAAGATGAAGAAACTCCCTCTATGTATGAATCACCTGAATCCACTGACATAACCCCTCCATTAGACCCTCCCAAAGTAGAACCAGTGATTTCCCTTAATGCTCTCATTGGCTTGTCCTCTCCCCAAACCCTCAAGCTAATTGGTTACATCAAGAATCAGAAGGTCATCATTCTGGTTGATAGTGGCAACACCCATAATTTTATTCATCATCGCATTGCCTATGAAACTCATTGCTACATCCATGCCATCAATAATTTCCAAATCATGAGTGCCAATGGTGGTTCCATGAAATGTGGAGGGTGTTGTGAGAATGTGCATCTCCAAATTTGTGACTACCACATGAAATCCCATATGTTTTCTATCGACATGGGAGGTTGTGACATTGTGCTGGGTACAGACTGGCTAAGGACTTTGGGTCCCATTCTCATGGATTGTAAAGACTTAACCATGCAATTCGACCAGGAGGGCCACCAATATAAGTTCCAAGGCATCACCGTCGGTTCACCTGAG
>SNQJ01S0091351.1:22199-32746 GCA_010110895.2 Picea sitchensis | reverse complement strand
ACAATAAGCAGGAATGTCAAAAACCCTAGACATCCAAAAACCTAACCCTGGGAGATGAAGCGCCAAAAGTCATGTGGGCCCCGTTTGGGTAAGTGAGTACATCAACTTCCCAAGGTCGTAACTTTTGCATATGATCTCCGTTTTAGGCGTGTGATAGCTAGTTGGAAAGGTATCATCGAGGAGATCCATTTTGGGGGCTCAATTATTCCTTCGGATATCATTCAGAACCTCAATATAGAAAAACCTTCATGTGGGCCCTCAAAATGGCCCCAGAAGTTAAAACCTGCTAAAAATAGTAAATTGCCAAAATTGTCAGAAAGCCATTTTGAGCCATTTGGAAAAGGTGGGTGGCCACCGATATCCACCTAGATCACCATGGCTGAAACTAGAATTATTACACTGTTTATGCTCAATGCAAGCTCCTCTTATCCCACTCTGATTCTGTTCACAACTCCTTTGTCCCTCCCAAAGACGCTCATGGCTTCTTGAACTCTGCTTTCATTTCCTCCCCCGCCTGATATCCTTAGCACCCTCACTGCCACCATGCTGAGAGAGAGAGACAAGCCAAAACCTGGACCAACCTACTACATCTTCTTATCCATATGCACTTTCCCTACTCCTTCACTTGTTTTGTCTCATCACCCTGCTCCTCTTGTAGTTGCGCCTCCCTCCACTGCTCATAATTGGGATGAAAATTATTGGGGCTCAATCTTCATGGAGTTGGAATTCCCTTCTGCTCAGCCACAACCTATTACTACCTCCATGACAGTCACCCCTATGAATTCCCATACTATATTAGCCCCTTCCACTCAAGTAGGTGATAATTCTCCTTCCTAGGAGCCAAAGGAGAACTAGAGTTTCCTTGTTCTTGAGGTGGTGGCTCCCATGTTATTTGAATAATAGGTTATGGAAAATGTTGCTCTAAATACAATGGTTACATAGTCCAAGGAAGCAGTGTTTGAGTTGATTCCACAATAGGGCTTCTGTGAGGAGTAATTGCACCTCATTTTCGAATTGTGTAGGGACATTGAAGACTAGATTCATCACCAGGAAATCCTCAATCACCATCTGGATATGTTCTTCGACTCTTTCCCAAGTGAGCCTATGAAAATAAGATGCCCAACCTATTGTCAACCATTCTCCTTCACTCCAAATCCACCACATTCTTCGCTAGATGATGGTGGACAAGGTTCATATAGTGTATGCCACTCTCCAATTTGTTTTTCAATTTGTTAAATGTTAGAAACAACACAATATTAACTTCAAGCATCCTTGCATTATCTTTTGTTTATCTTAGCTATGGAAATTAGCATGGTTATGGACATCTTTTCAAATCCTGGGTCTGGTTCTAATTTCCATTTTTTGGTAGAACAGACTATATGATCTTCCATATGTCTATGTTTTATGAACCTTTGAGGTAATACAATTTTTATTTACAAAAAAAAAAATTAAGGAGAATATGTGGTGTGATAAAGAATTGGAAGATAAAAGAAAATTAACATACCACAAGGAGGTGGTCAACCCTAAATTAGAAGATTAAAATTACCTCTTAGTTTTTACAAGTACGAAGAAGAAAATAAACATTACTAAAATAAGAACAAACTTTCACGAGTTGAATAGAGAAACTAGGTGTTGGACAATTCCCAAAACATTGTGGGGCGAAAGAATCTATCATATTTGTGACACTAAGAAGGTTGAAGATGAAAAAAAATTTCTCTTAGAATTCCATACCTATACCCAAATTAGATCCCAATTCAAAAATATTTTCCACGATATAGTCCTTCCTAACCTCCTAAGTCATCAAAACTTTGGTGATCTTGGAACACTTCTCTCAATCCTTTTTGAGCATAAAAATACATTTTTAAAGAAATTGAAGTAATATCTTACCTTCTTAGGGTCTGATAGACCAATTCTGATCCTGGTGGATGTTAATCATCATCATTAGTAAATTTCAAATGTTGAAATTCATCTAAAACATATAGTAACATATATATAAGGATGATCATCTAAATTTTGGCACAATCCTTCTCGATTGTAACTAGTTTAGATCCATCTCAACTTTTGATCTATCAAACATAGAGTCATTTTTTACTATGACTCTCCTGAATTTAGATTTAATTTTTATTTTCAAAGAAATATTATGCATTATTTCCTTATGCGGATTTGTGAGCAGGCCAACAAAGTATAGTGGGAGCTTAACCATCTAATGGAACATGTTCCATTAGAGCACTAGGTTCCAGCTCCCTATACAAAAATCAGAGAGACCCCACCTTAACCATAACAAGATGGACATGAAAGAGTTCAAAGCAGAGCAAATAATGGGGGCGAGACTTGAAGTAGGCATTCTAATAACAGAGGTCTCATGCACAATGATAACTGGGGAGGTGCACCAAGCATACAATCAACATTTGGAAGGCCAAAAGTATGGAATTTTGATGGTTGACCCCCTTCTCAAGCATGGGGAGGAAATCTTCGAGAACAAGCAGGATGAGGTGTGAATATGTGCATAGGTAAGGTGGAAGGGTGAGGTGGGGAGTAAATCTTCAAGATCAAGCAGGATGAGGTGTGAATATGTGTATAGGTAAGGCGGAAGGGTGAGGTATTGAACCACCTCCACTTCCCAAATGATTAATTACATTTGTAGTATAGTTAGTGACCTAGAAAAAGGAAGCTCCAATGGAAGCTCCCTTCCTTAGATATAGAGAAGAAGTGGCCACTGAGAGGGAGAAATGGATAAAACCCAGCCTCTGTCATCCCATAGAAAACATTATTTGGCTAAGAACCAAGTCTCGCACAGAGAAGACATCGGGACAACACTAGGACCACAACCTGAGGGGAACAAAGTAACCTAGCCTAGCAACCATACTTAAAACCAAAGAGCACACCTTCAACCATAATCCACCCAGATCATCTCTAATATTATATATGCAAAACAATTTACCATTATTACTAGAAGAGTGTTGAAGAGTGTTGCATAGTTGCAAGCTCCTACCATCGCTCCTCACTAATGTCATTAACCACGAAATAGACTTGCATGCTCTAGAATGAGAACCCTTTATCCTTACACACAACCTCTTCAAAGTCGCATATGATAGCATGAAACCACCTATACTTACCACCCACTGCCTTGACAACCTAAAAGGACCAACGAGACACCTATCTAATGACGCTCCCATCACTTAACACTTTCTTATAGGTTATGGTCAATCACCATATCCATTAAATCAATATAAGCATATAATTTTCTTTGAACAAACCAAAAATTTGGACTTACTGCTACATTACTCATACCGTATCATTCAAGAAGTCCTAGAAAGTGAAAAACACGCCAATAAATTTAATCGTGAAGATGGTTACACACTTAGTTAGTCTTGAAAACCCTTTATTCATTGCCTTGATCACTGATCTTTCGTTTTAATCTAATTAATTTTCTAAGAATGATCTCTAGTTTCTTTCTCATATAACCCCCATTTTCTTAACTTGAATTCTTAATTTCATCTTTATCTTTGTTCTTAATTTTTCACATAATCATTGGCCATATCTCTTTAATCCTCTTTTATATTTATATGAATATCCCCATTTCTTGTTTTTTCCTCTCTATCATTATTCATTTACTTGGTCTCCTTTGAATATTTCCCTATGCTCTTTTAACTCAATTTAATTTAATTTAATATATAATTTATTATTTGCCCCTTTGTCATTTCTAATTTATTATTTATCCAATTTATCAATGTTTCTTCAATGAATATATTGCGGGATTTGAAAAGATAATAAATTAAATTAGTGACTGGATGCTCTATTTTTAGCTTTGACTAATTTTAATCTTTATACTTCATTTCAATGATCAACTTAATATTTAATAATTGTTTCTCTAACGTCCTCAACTTCCTTTATTGGGGGTGAGGGGGTCTGCAGCCAGGGTTTCCCGGGCCGCAGACCCCTTGTTTTTACTATTCCCTTCAGATGGCAGAGTTCGGATTTCTCTACAGCCTCCTTCGACCTGAAGCCATCTTCTCCTCGACGTTTTCTCTTGATTCAGAGTCTACATTTCATGGTTTTTCTTTCAGGGAGGTCTCCTTTCTTCCCATTCTTTGATCTTGATGCGTGGATCGAGCTTCTTTCTGGATGGTGGAAGCCACCCATCGTTTCCTGGTGTTTCAGTTTCAGCGCCTTGGTTCTCTTTCTTTTCTCAGTTTGAGTCCTTTGCACGGATATGTTCTTCCTTTGAGTGGGCTTCAGTGCTTGCAACCTCCATTTGCTTGGTCACTCTTCCGTTGGAGTTTGCTCTGGGAGAAAATCTGTTTTTCTTTTGTATTCGAGCTGCAGTCACGCTTATGGGTGCCTTTGCGGGGGTGTCTCCTGGTCATTTTTTCTCACATATGTGTATTTCTTGGAGAGGTCTCTACTTTATTTTGCTCCTTACTTGCGGTTCCTCTCTCTGGTTCATGCAGATTGAGCTCTCCTTTTTGGTTGAGGTGATTTTTTTTTATGGTGGTCGTGTTTGTTGGTGTGGTTCTACTGGAGATACAATATTCTCTCCTTAGATCTATCATTGGACCATCTTATGTTGTCTTGACGTTTCTGGCAATATTTCCATCAATTTTCTTTGTGGGTGGCCTCTCCTCTGGCGGGTTATCATGATGCTTCTTTGTTCTCCCTTTTATGTTTCAGGCTCATTCAGGGTTAGATGCATACCCTCTGCTCTATGTCTTTGGATGCAATTGTTTTGGTGTCGAATTTCAGATCCTTTGTAGTTGGGGTTTGGAGTTTTGGATCCTCTCTTTTTAGAGAGATATGTATGTCGCTCTGATCTGGTCCATGCTGCATTTGGGTTTTCTTTTGGGTTCATCTTGATGCCCGCTCTCAACAGGTTTTGGGGGTCTGTACTCATCAGTATGCAGTTCCTCTCTTGTTTTTGTTGGTATGTTAAGGGTTTTATGTATGCCCAGATGATGAGGGAGCTTCATACCGCTCTGACCTGGTCCATCTAGTCACCAGTGTTGGTTTGTTCAAGGTTTTATGTATGCCTAGTTGATGTCAGAGCTTCATACTGCTATGACCTGGTTCATATTGTCTCCATGAGATTTTTCTTGGGAGTGCTCTTCCGATGTACTTCTCTGTGGTGGAATTCCATGCAATTATCTGAACATATATTATTTTTTTCAATAATGTTTTCAGCTTTTTTTTTTTTTTTTATACTTTGTTGTGACTTACATATTACTCATAAAATACACATACAATAAAATGAAGATTAATGACAAATGTCTCATAAAACAAAATAAAAATAAAAATACAAATTTGTCTCATAAAATATTATACAATAAGATTTAAGATTTTATCATTGGTTATCACCATTATTTATAACATCATGTTATAAATGTCTCATAAATAATGATTTGTCATTAATAATGATTTGTATCATCGTCATGTTAGAATTCAATTTTGTAAATGAGTTGAGTCCTCTGTAAACAATCGAATTATTTGATAGAAAACGAACACTTGTGAACACATGATTCACCCTGCATTTTTCTCCAATATATCCTCATTGAGTCGAAGTAAAACTATTTTTTTCTTACTTCATCTTTAATTGCTCATGTAGTCCTAAGATGAGCACAAATCTCACAAATCTTCGAGTAAATGTTCCAAAATAGGTATAATTTTGCTTCTCAAATGTGAGAGGCATTCATTCACACATATATTAAAGTTCACATATATATTAAAGGCTATATATATCATATCAATGATTAAAAAATTGTAAGGAGGGAAAATAAAGACAATTTATTATTGGAAAAAATGGTATGAAATTAAGTGCTTATAAAAAAAAAATTAAAGACAAAGATTCACATGAATTCTAAATCACAAACTAATAAAATTAGAATAAAAAAAATGTTACATGGTTCCAACATCTCCAACTATAAAGGGACAAATGACTAGAATCTAAGCCAAGAGGTTGTATAAGTTCTACTTCTCCAATTTTTTTTGGGCTCAGGTGCCTTAGAATTGACAACAAAAGGTCATCTGAAATCAAAATTTCAAGTTGATCAAGTCAAAACCGAAACACTAAGACATTGTCCCGGAATCCCAAATATATTGATTTCATGGTATGAGATCATGATTAAAAAAAGAATTGAAGGCAAAGGATGACATGACCTCCAAATCACAAGCTAATAAAACAAGAATCACAAAGAGATACATGATTCCAACATCTACAACAATAAAGGGCTAAATGGTAAGAATCTAAACCAAGAGGTCATACAAGTCCCACTTATCCAACTTTTGTTGGTCCTAGCCTCCTAGGTGTCTACAAATCGACAACAAAAGTACACTTGAACTCGAAATTCCAAGTTGATCAAGTCAAAACCCAAATATTGGGGTAATTTCCTGGATTCCCAAGTACATTGATTTCATTATATTGCATAGATTTCACTGTTTGTAAAGCCGATAATTTTCAACTAAGTTATTTATTGCATTAATATTTAGTATAGTGCATCGATTTTAGTGTTTATACAGTTGATAAATTTGATTATTTTATTTCATGCATTGATTTCATTGTTTGGATAGTGGATAAGGCTACATGAAAAACATTTTCTCACTATTTTGAAATGATTGATTTGATAAAATTGCAGGGAAATCACTATTCTTAGTAAATAAATTTAGTAGTAAGACAACAAATACTTAATCAATTAAATGGTTTGAGATCCTAATCATAGAAAAATAATTAAAAGAAAAGCCTCTCTTGAGCTTCAAATCATAAGTTGATAGAACTAGAATCATGAAGCAAAAGGTCACATGATCCCAACATTTGCAATTGCAAAGGCCCAAATGGTGACAATATGAACTAAAAGGTCATGTAAGTCCCACTTTTTCACCTTTTGTTAGGCTTGGATTCCTAACAATCCACAAAAAAAAGTCAGATGAACTTGAAATTCCAAGTTGATCATGTTAAATCCTAAAGCCCGTGGCAGTGTCTTGGAATCCCACATACATCGATTTCATTATATTGCATAGTTTTCAATGTTCATAATGTCGATAATTTTCGATTAAGTTGTTTGTTATATTGATCTTGGTATAGTGCATTGATTTCAGTGTTTGTATAGTGGATAAATTTGATTATTTTGTTTTGTTTGTTGATTTCAGTGTTTGTATAGTGGATAAAGACTACATGAAAAATATTTTTCTCACTATTTTGAAAAAATGAATTATAGGGAAATCATTACACCTAGTAAAGGAGTATAGTAGTAAGGTAATGAATAACTAATCAATTAGATGATTTGAGATCATCATTACAAGTAAAAAAAAATCCAAAATGAACTCCAAATCACATGTTGATACAATTGGAATCATGAATCAAAAGGTCACATCTTTCCAATATTTACAATTGTAGAGACTTAGATTGTGAGAATCCAAACTAGGAGGTCATCTAACCCACTTTTCCAGCTTCCACTAGGCCTAGTTACCTAAGAATACACAACAAAAGGTCAGATGAACTCGAAATCTAAAGCTAATCAAGTCAAAACCCAAAGGATGGGGTAATTTCGCAAAATCCCAAGTACAACCTTGGGTTATAGAGTTCTCAATATCTAAAACTTCCTCAGTCTGTAAAAGTATTCTTTATGTTGGACACAGTTTTTTGATTTCATGAGTGGCGTCCTTCTTGAGGCTTCATGAAGTCATGAGGATTGATGTTGGAGAAAACAACTATTAATATTGGAAAGAAAGAGAGACATGTATGACTTTTGTTGCAATATCTCGAGTTAAAGGTTTGAATGGTCTTTGATTTCAATGTCCTTTATCATATAATTATTATGAAAATATTTTTGGAAATAAGTGATATGAAAATATGGAAAATCTAGTAGGTGTGACTATAAGAAACACTAAAAAACATAGATTAAGAAGATCATTGTGTAATATATCTATTATTTCTATATGCATAATGTTATTGCCCGATTTAGCGATCTCAACAAGGTACTCTCGAGGAACTAAGGTGGTACCACATAGGTTAAGTGCCCACTGTCACCTAGACACAAATCCCCACTCTTCAATCCAACTCCTACTAAAGGCTATGGGAGGCTTCCCTAATCCAAACACAAACAACTTCACCAAAGATAACTAGACCAGTGCCTAGTGTTAATGTCTAGCGTTTAGGTAGGAGTTAATTATGTAATTATTGATCTGAAATAATAAAATAAACTATGGAAAAAACACAAACCAACAACTAGAAAGACACTCAAACTTCGGGAAATGAGTCTTGAAATAGAACAAAGTTGAGTGTTAGATATTGTCACGAGTTATAATATGAATACCTTGATCTGGATCTTGGTAGAAGGATATAAATGGACCACCGTATCGTCTTCCTGCACTTTCAAACCTGCAAAAATGATAAAAAAACATAGAAAACCAACAAGCTAAAGGTTCCTTAATGACCACCCACAAATATAGGGTACCTCCCAAGAGGTAACACATCCTATTACTTTCTTAGTATTCGTCTTCTTCATCACTGAACATTTTTACTTCATTTTTATTCACCTTATTCCTTGTATACCTTTTGAAGTGACATTCTTAATAGTAATATATAGTTTATATAGATTATACTGATAATATTAAAAATATCATCATGTTTAAATTTAAGGAGAATATGTCTCCAGATGGGGTGCCACTTGGAGAGCATGCGAACAATCATGCTTTCATAGACTATCACCACCCTCCTCCATTTCTCCCTCCCAATGTTGAACATTAGTGCAGATGAGCTGGGTGGGAATCTAAACCGTATGGGTAAGTTATTATGCAGGTTTGGCATGGCATCGATTTACATTTGCACTTGTACTTGGATATTGAGTGTTGTCAAATCAAGCTCAATGAAATTTACCATGGTGGAAACAAGAATTATTACAATGTTTATGCTCGATGCAATATCCTCTCATACCATTCTATTTTTCTTCACAACTCCTTTGTCGCTCCTAAAGATGCTCATGGCTTCTTGCACTCTGGTTTCATTTCCTCCCCCGCCTGATCTCCTTAGCACCCTCATTTCCACCATACCGAGAGAGAGAGAGAGAGACAAGCCAAAATGTGGACCAACCTACTACATCTTCTTATCCATACACACTTTCCCTACTCCTTCACTTGCTTCGTCTCATCACCCTGCTCTTCTTGTAGTCGTGTCTCCCTCCACTGCTCATAATTGTGATGAAAATTATTGAGGATCGATATTCATGGAGTTGGAATTCCCTTTGGCTCAGCCACAACCTATTACTACCTCCATGATGGTCACCCCTATGAATGCCCATAATATATTATCCCCTTCCACTCAAGTAGGTGATAATTCTCCTTCCCAGGACCCAAAGGAGAACTAGAGTTGCCCTATTCTTGAGGAGGTGGCTTCCATGTTATTCAAAGAAGAGGTTATGGAAAACGTTGTTATAAATACAATGGTTACACAGTCCCAGGAAGCAATGTCTGAGTTTATTCCACAATAGGGCTTCTGTGAGGAGTAATTGCACCTCATTTTCGAATTCTGTAAGGACATTGAAGACTAGATTCATGACTAGGAAATCCTCAATCACCAGTTGGATATGTTCTTCGACTCTTTCTCAAGCAATGCTATGAAAATAATATGCCCAACCTATTGTCAACCATTCTCCTTCACTACAACTCCACCACATTCTTCGCTAGACGATGGTGGACAAGGTTCATATAGTGTATGACACTCTCCAATTTTTTTTTCAATTTGTTAAATGTTAGAAACAACATAATCTTGAGTTCATGCCTCCTTGCATTATCTTTTGTTTATATTAGCTATGACAATTACCATGGTTATGGACATATTTTCAAAGCCTGGGTTTGGTTCTGATTTCCATTTTTTGGTAGAACAAACTATAGGATCTTCCATATTTATATGTTTTATGAACCTTTGAGGTAACACAATTTTTATTTACAATAAAAAATTTAAGGAGAATATGTGGTGTGATAAAGAATTAGAAGATAAAAGAAAATTAACATACCACAAGGAGGTGGTCAACCCTAAATTAGAAGATTAAAAGTACCTCTTATTTTTGACAAGTGTGAAGAAGAAAATCAACATTGCTAAAATAAGAACAAACTCTCACGAGTTGAATAGAGAAACTAGGCGTTGGACAATTCCCAAAACATCATGGGGCAAAAGAATCTATCATATTTGTGAAACTAAGAAGGTTGAAGATGAAAAACAATTTGTCTTAGAATTCCCTTCCTATACCCAAATTAGATCCCAATTTAAAAATATTTTCCATGATATAGTCCTTCCTAACCTCCTAAGTCATCAAAACTTTGGTGATCTTGGAACACTTCTCTCAATCTTTTTTGAGCATAAAAATACATTTTTAAAGAAATTGAAGTAATATCTTACCTTCTTAGGGTCTGATAGAACAATTCTGGTCCTGGTGGACATTAATCATCATCATCAGTAAATTTCAAATGTTGAAATTCATCTAAAACATATAGTAACATATATATAAGGATGATCATCTAAATTTTGGCACAATTATTCTCAATTGTAACTAGTTTAGATC
>SNQJ01S0091350.1:0-22047 GCA_010110895.2 Picea sitchensis | reverse complement strand
TTCAGTATGGGGAGAAGAAAGGCCTCACCTCTGGCAAGGGTGGGTTGTCCCAAACAAACCAGCTATTCTAGACAGTCAATGGGATGTTCTTAAGAAGTGTCTTCAAGGGAAATCCCCTCTAAAAAAGATAGGAAAAGATGAAAGAGGTTGGGGTAGGAGCGCTCGGGCTTACACCATAGCAGAGGGTTACCATCTCTTCAATTTCGTCCCCACTGCTATGCCAAATCCGACACTTTGGAAAGCAGTCTGGAATCTACGTTCCTTCCCAAAAATTGACCTCTTCATTTGGACCCTGGTGCACAAGAGTATCCTAACAGGGGAGAACCTCAGACGAAGGGGCTGGGAAGGACCCTTTAGATGCCCTCTTTGCCTCCATGAGGAAGAAACAACTGACCATCTTCTCCTAAACTGCAGCTATTCAAAAGAAGTCTGGATGAAGGTTACAGGAACCCAACCAGCAATCAATTTCCCACCTGATGTAATAGGTCTACTCCTCCATTGGGAATCCTTGTTCCCCTTTGCCGACAAGAAAAAAAACCAAACTCTCTTGATATGGGGATTACTACCAAAGTTTGTCGTATGGAATCTCTGGTTAGAGAGGAATCACAGAATCTTCAAAGAAAGTCAATTGAGTGAAGTCAGAATTGCCACTAAAACTCAAGCTATGCTGGGGGAATCAGCTGCTCACCTTTTCTCCACAATAAATCTACACAAGTTGGACGAAGAATAGGGGAGTTGGATAGCCCAGTTCAATATACCAGGATTAGAAAGAAAAAAGAGAAGTGATCCAATCCAAGAAAGCTGGGAGATCAGAAAAAACGGAAATGAATTTGCAAAATGGAAAAGTAATATTAAAACGCCTAACCTCTTCTTTGATGGGGCCTCAAAAGGAAACCCAGGCTAGGCTGGAGGAGGGGGCATCATCGAAAACCCCAAAGAGGACATAATAACGCAATTTGCTATAGGACTCGGTATAGAGTCCAATAACAGAGCTGAGGCATTGGCTCTCTGGCAAGGTCTGCACCAGGAAATTAAACTCAGAACCCAGGACTTGACAATCATAGGTGATTCCAGAATAATAATACAGGCCATGATCAAACACTCCACAACTCAAAGCACTAAGCTCAACAATCTCCTTGATAAAATTCGCCTCCTCTTAAGGAATTTGAACTCCTATCAATTCTTTCACGTGTTAAGGGACCTCAACCAAATGGCTGATAAGGAAGCCAACAAAGGCGTGTTATTGGAGGCTGGGGTGCTGTCAGTAAATGGAATTATGAATAATGTGGAGATCCCATGAACCCACGTTGTCCTCTTGCACTCTTCCAAATGCTATATCATGAACCAATCCCTTAGAGCTTGGGGAGAAGAAACCGACCGGAGAGCTCATGTCAGAAAATGCAAATGTCTAAAATATGCTAGAAAGGAATCCAAGGTGCAAGAGAGAAGTAACATATGTTGAAACAGTGTTGTATCATATGCTGAAACACAGGGCTGTAACTTACGCTGAAACACAGTGCTGGAACAGATGCTGAAACACAGAGCTGGAACAAATGCCGAAACTCAGTGCTGGAACAGATGTTGAAACACAGTGCTGGAACTTTTGTTGAAACAGAGCTGGAACTTATGCTGAAACACAGTGTTGTAACAGCTGAAACACAATGTTGTTACATATGCTGAAACACAATGCTGGAAATTATGCTGAAACAGCGCTGGAACTTATGCTGAAACAGTGTTGCATCACATGCCGAATCTCAGTGCTGGAACATATGCTGAAACACCATTGTAACAATTGCCGAAACAGTGCTGAGTCATATGCTGAAACAGTGATGAAACTTATGCTGAAACAGTGATTGGATATTCGGCAATTAATTTTAGAATAACGTACAGGAACTAGGTCAGCTCATAAGTCTACAGCTTTAGAAGTAGAATGGATTTTTGTAGGCTCGAAGAAACTCGGGGCCATTTTGTAACTGAATCTGTGGCTTTGCCACCCCTCTAATATAAACTATAACCGTTTTCGTCAAAAAAAAAACTAGGGATCAAACCTGGAACCTCTGAGATATATTATCAAATCCTTAACCAATGTGCCTCAAGGTCTACTTGTTATAACTAATTAAGAATATTACATTTAAAACTGATGTGTGGGTTCCGGTTGGTGGTTAGTCGATCTAGGCCTATTTAATGGGCATGAAAAACAATGCCAAGAACATGAATTTGCATGCCATCATTGGAATCAGTTCCACAGAAGTTTGTGCCAAGTGCATGTTTCCTCTATTTGCGTGCAAGGAGTTTTTCCCATGTTAGATATGTCTCTTTTTGTGTGCCACGGGGTTCTTTGAGGGAAGTATAGGGTGTTTATACTCATTTTTCTCATATTTTTGAGAAGCATATGATGGTGATGTATATTTTATGCAAAAAATCTATGTATGAAAAATCTTAGTCCAATTTGTCATGTATGAGACACATAGTCTTGTTATGCGTGCAAAAAGGGGTCTTTAAGCACCTGTTCGGAACATAGTCGAGTTTATACTCATGTTTCTCAAAATTTCGTGAGGAGTTCAATAATGACCTTTGTTTTTGGGATTGAGAAACAAAATTAAAAGGTGTCTTCAAATTTGGCATTGTAAGCCCATTTATTGTGATTTTGGCATTTTGAGCATTAATAGAGCGGTCTATTTCTCTTTGTTTTGGCACTTATTATTTCCAAAAATTATATTCATTGTTTAATGAAGTTTTATGGATAAATAAGAATTTTCACATGATCTTTTGCAAACAGTCAAGTCAATCTTCATTTTCCTGAATCTGGTCAGATGCTTAGTATATGCTTATGAACCAATTGACATCTAAGGATTTTCGGGCTGAATTGGTATCAGAGTTTGTTGATATTTCGAATCAATTTGGTATTAGAAATCGTTTGGAATTTTCAAATCAGAAAAAAATAACAAAGAAATGCATCCTTATGCTAGTATTTTCATTATAGTCCTGCAAGTCCCCTTTTCCCCTTGCATCTGAGATTGTCCTTCCCATCTCGAAACCATTATTTTCAGAAGTTGTGTTATGCCTATCGTGTTAGGAAGAAATCATTTTCCTTCCTTGAACGTGTTTGAGCACAAAGTATTGGAGGTATCATTTATCATCTCTGGCCTTGGGTGGAGGAACTTGGAGCCTAGTTTCGGGATCGTTCCATAGTGATTACAGGTTGTAACCAACTTTTATGTTGTTCATAATAAAATATCTTTCGTTCTCATCCAGTTTCATTTGTTGATTCATGTTTTTAATATATTGTTTATATCTTGATTTGAATCTATTATTAAAATTGAAATGATCATGTTTAGTTAGTTATAAGATAACTACCTATTCACATGTTCTTGTCTCTTTGTGTGTAGAATATTTCAAAGGATTGTTGTGGAAGAGCATTGGAGTGAAAGTATTCTTGTGGGATCGACCTCAAATGTCAGAATCCATATTTGTTCTCTTCTCTTTCCCTTGAAATTTAGTTATTTCAAAGTAGTTATTTTAAATTGACTACTTGATTTGAGTCTGAGAGTGGTATTTTAAGGTATCTCTCTATTGTGGCCCTGACCCATAGCCATAGGAAATTGTTTTATGTAACAAAATTGGTGACTCCATTGGGGATACTCCCTTTTTGGGTTGTTAGGGGTACTTGTTGTTTGCATTTCGTTTGAATCTTTTTCTTTTTCTTAGACCTTTATTTAGCATTCTCTGAAATTTTGCAATCCTTCCTAATTTTTCCATACCCCTCTCTCTCAAGTTTGAGAGGTTTTATTGTGTGTACACATTTTTCTTCTAGTACGGTCATGTGCATACATGACTTTCCTTGAACACGGTCATGTGCATACACTACTTGTCACTTAAAAAATCACATACATGTTCTGGGATTGAGTTTTATACTCTTTCCATATCACTGGAAGTTAGGTTTGTGATACTATAGGGTCTTCCTGGATCCTATTAGTCTTTAGAATTACTTTTTGGTTTCGGAAATTGTTTTCTTTTGTTTCAAGATTATAAGAAAAGTCCAAAAATATTTTTCAACTTTCTTGTTTTGTCAAGCTTTCTTTTTGGCTTTTGACGGTTTTAGGTCTTGAGAAAGATTTGTCGGGTGTATACTACACTTTGACATGTTCTTAAAGTTCTTTATAGGGTGTTAGTCATCTATTTGTGGTATTTATTTCCTTCAACCTTCTTGTTTTATATAAACAAAATTTTAAGAGTTTGTGCTTGTGAACTTTCTTCCTTACCCTTTGCACTTGCTTTTTAAAAAAATGTTCATTGTATGCATGTTTTCTTTCATAATTCGCTCTTGTACTTTCTAAAAAAAAAAAAGATTTCAGTTTGCATTTAGGGTTAGTTGCTAGGGTGCATCTTTATCATATAAAGTGAAAAGAAAAAAGTTTCATTTTTCATTAACTTAGTGCATAGCATAAGTTGTTGAATATTTCAATCAAATCGTGAATTGCATGAAAAACAAAATATTTGCATCTGCATTGCATTGAAAAGGAAACGTTTATTTGAAGAAGAAGTGCATTCATATCTAAATATTACACCTCTTTCTTTTGAAGAATCTAGCCTATTTCATATTAGCAATATTCTTAAAGTGTAATTGTTTTTGTTTCTGCAAGTGTCAATACACATCACTGAGTTTCATGACCATTCCTTTGTGACTTAAGAAACAACCATTAAAATGAACACTCATAACAAAAATTAACTAGTAAAATTTTTCTAGGGTTCACCAATAGCTTAGGATAAGTCCTTGGATTAGGGTGGAGAGTAAATTATCTAGGGCCAACCCAAAAAAAACATAGGAGTCTGTGATAAGGAGAGTTAAATCCAATTTCTGTATAAGTATAGTCAGGAAGATCCTCTAACATAGGATTCAAACACAAGGTCGCGTGAAGGAGAGCGGAGGAGATAACCCCTCCAAAGATTAAATAAGCATATTGGAAAGATCGTATTTGGGGGTTTCTCTAGTGCCCTTACCTTCGTGAGAGGTGGTTCTTCTGAAGCTTTTGGATTTGCTACCCTACCCATACATTTGATCCTGACTATTGAATATACCCCCCCGGACATTGACTACGACTTGGTATCTCTAGTTTCTCTTCCTATTTATCACATAGGTGACTACGGGGGTTTCTCGTGGTACCTGAGACATGCTTTGTATCACACTTTTTATTACTACTAGAGGGTTCCCCACGAAGCGTGGCTACTTACACTGGATAAGGTTGGTTAGCGGAGGTCGGGGTAACTGTTTCTCACTCCTTCAGTTAGTAGGTTCATAGGACTTAATCAACATGTGCCTTCTTCCGGAAGGTCCCTACCTCACTTTGTTGTTATTGCAATCTCATGACCTAATCCACTTGAGTTGGGACATCAACATAGTTGTTTGCTTGGTTTTTGTATTTTAGGGATTTTTGTTTTTACTAGTGTGATCTCTCTACGTAGAGGAGTTAGTTAGGTGTGTTGGTAAATGCCTTGAGTCTTTTATTTAAAGTGGTTGATCAACCACTTTTTCAATCATGGAGAATTCAAGGTCTTCCTCATGAAGAAGTTCCTATAGATTATATGCCTCCTCCTCAGAGGTATCGACTCGATCCAGGCGACACTTTTGAACCAATTAGTCCAGTTGGATTTGTATAAATCAAGGATGTAGATACAAACTCTTTTTAACCTAAGGTTACTCGTATATCATACCTCGAAGCTAAATTTTATGCTCATTCATTTAACCCTTCATTAATTGGACTTGATAGTCCATTTATTTGGAATATTTTGGATCTTGGGTTGGACTACGTTGATAGTCTCCTTCCTTGGTGGGTTGTCATGGAAGGTACTTTAGAAGTGTCTGGATCGGGGGTCCCTACAACCCCCACATCAAAAATTGTATCCATAGGAATCCTTCCTCCTATTATCTCTAACCAAACAACTAATGTGGTTCAATCCACAATAGTCGCATCTTTCAACAGCTCGGTGTTGTTGATTGTTGGGTCCACACAACCTTTGAGTGTGGCCTCTTCGTCGTTACCTTTAGTTTCTAATGCATTTGTGTTTGGAATTTCTTCATTTGGCATGCAGATCATGTCGGTTAGATCTCGATCGTCTCCCCAAATTTCTAGCATTGGTGTCTGGAATTCATCGATTCCCTTCCAAGTTATTACATGGGATGGGGGGCATATCTCTCCATCAAACGCCTCACTTAGGAGCATTTTTTTTTTCCTCATGTCCTAAGCCCCATATGGTATGGGTTCCTTTCTTGAGTGGTGGGTTTCAATATGTTAGAACTTTTTCTATATCTGACCCCCTCACATTCTTTGACGAATCTAGGAGTAATCATTTTTCCTCTCCAGGGGTTTTTCTAGGGGGTAACCATTTCTAATCTTTGTGGAACCCCTCGTTTGAATATGTTCCAAGATAGGGGGAACCAACTGGAAATCAATATTTTGAACATGGTAACCATTTTGGAGGGGGATTACCTCCTTATGGTCAGGGATTTCAACCTTCGTATCAAAATCATGGATTTTAGGTGAATTATTTCTAACAACCAAGTTCCAATTACAATCTAGGATCTTTGTTTCCTTATTCCAACCAAATCAGAGGTACCCCCTCTGGAAGTTCGAATACAATGAAGAAATTTAGGATATGCTTCCCGAAAACTCTTAATTTTCTAGATCTTTTAAAGTTGATGAATTACCTCCTATGTCACAATCCTATTTGGCCATTGGTACCAACCAAACTTCCTTTAGATATTCCCAAGTTCAAAGGAAAATATGATGAATATCCTGGTGATCAAGTTGTTACACATTATTTTCATCACCCCTATGACTGTTAATGATTTAAACCTATCCTTTGTCTTTAGAAGGATCAATGGCCTTAATCCTTGAAGAAGAATGAACATACTTTTTCCCAGAGAGATGAAATTATACTTTTTCTTTGTCAAAAAACTTATAAAAAGGGATCGTCGCACCTTGCTTAGTGTTAAGGGTGTGACGATTTAGGATCGTCACAGGTTGCACCATAGTGGCCTATGACGTCGTCGCAATTTTTTCAGTGTTAAGGGTGCGACGATTTCCGTACATAGGAAAAAAAGGAATTTCTCGAAAGTTCTAGAATAGAAGCTTCGAGGGTGAGGTGGCCTCCGATCAGTTTGGATCTAAGTCCTGTCCCTGATCTCATGGGATCATCCTAACCTCCTCACCCTATCCTTTTTAACTTATAAAGGAGAAGAATTCTCATGGGGAAATTTAGCTTGTAGATTGGAAAAGTTGGAAAGTTCTTGAGTTTTGTAGCTTGGAGTTTTTCGAGCTTGTATGTTGGCTTTGAGCTTTGCTTTGTCCAGATAGATTGTTGATCTCATAATCCGTGGAGAAGAAGTGTGTGGGAAGCAAGGAACCTGAAAACATCAAGGCATCTGGTTGTATCTTTCTTCCACATTCTTTAATACAACGATATATTTATTTCCCATAAAATTGGTCTTATTTTATTGTATGACTCCTTGATCACATACATAGGTTTTTTTGAGTATACATTGTTGCTTTCATTTCATTGGCTTGTGTATTTTTTACAAGTTCAACATCCCATAAGCCTTGGAACGGAGCGAGGATGAAACTAACGAGGACAAACAACATTTAAAAGGTATGTCATTTATCTCTTGTTAGTTAGTATGATTGATAATTAAAACTTAGGGAAAGTTTTATATTCTGTCTTGTTTTGTTCTAGTTTCGGAGTGAAACTAGGGAGATATGTTTGTGTCTGCACTTACCAATTAATCTGATAAAACATGTCATGACTTTTCACTTGTGATGTTCGTCCAACTCACTGAATGATGATTCTATTCATTTACACCTCTTTCAGTTTACTCTCACCGGAGTTTTTTCCAAGTGGTATATTGAATTGAAGGGGGTATCCTATTGCACGTTTCACAACTTGGAATTAGTCTTTCTCAATCACTTTCAACTACCAGTGCACTATGATGTTGGCATTGATCTATTGTCGATTTTTTGACAGAATAATGCCACTCATATATCTGATCATATTTAGGAGTGGCAAAGAAGATAGAGAATGGTTAAGGAAACCATCCCTCCAGATTTCCTCTTGGAGTGGTTTTTGAATTCCTTGTTGCCATATATATCCATGGATGTTTCCACTTTTGGGGTAACTACAAAGGATTAAGTTGTCATCATGGCCCAACAACTATATTTGATTTACTCTTAGTCTAGGATCCTATATGATATTATCCCAAATGCACTGCAGTCAAATAATGACCCTGCCAAACTGAGTCTCGGACCTCATCTTGATGGAATTGTGGGTTCAGATCAAAGCTCATCCATATACTTGGTCTAAAATCAAATGAGACAACTTTCGATCAAACTTCTACATATGGTCAAGCTTCAGATTTGACCAACCCCTCCCTAATGTCGACATAGTGTGCAATTGATGAACCAAAAAGGTACCCAACAACCTGGCGGGAAGAGAAAGGGTAAGGATAAAATGGGAGGGGGAAATAATAATAAGAATGTCAATAAACCAGAATCTAGTTCTGGAGGGGGCAAGAAAGAAAAAAGGTTAATTTTCCTTGTAATATTTGCAAGGAAGATCACCTCACTCGCAAATTCCCCAAGATGGAAGAAGCCCATAGGTTGTTGGTACAACAGAAACCTACTGTATTGACTAATCTATTTCCACACGGAGAAAACATGGCTTGAGGATATGATGCTAGGATTCAATAGAAAGTACCCCTCTTCCTAATGGAACATCATCAAATGTCAATATGATGAGTTTAGATGCTTTTCTACAAAATAAAGTGCATAATTACAATAAAACTAAGTCTGGGTCTAAGAGTTAGGAACCCACTAAGCAACAAGGGCCTCTTCATATCGAGAAGCCTTATGTGATTGATGTTATGCCTCATATTCTAAATGGTGTGTACAAAATGGCATCGCATAATCCAAATGCTATGAATGATCAAAATTATTCCATTGTGGAATATTTGTCCCAATCATTGTGTGTGATGTCTGCTCTTGAAGTACTCTAAAGTTTCTCGGTGCAACAAAGTTCATTGATTTCTGCTATCGCGACTATAGATTCTTCTAGCTCACAACTCATCATGTTTGAACCTTCCAATGTCAAACATCACCTCCCTTATCACGTCGCTTTTCATATTCAAGTGGTATATGCCATGAAGAACATTTTTAAGATGGTGATTGATGAGGGAGAATTGACATGTGTGATGTCGCTTTATTGTTGGAAATCTACCATCTCTCTAGAGCTTGCTCTCTCCCCTACTCTTCTGACTGCATTTGATGGTCGTTCTTTTCAGCCCCATGGGATACTTTCCTCCTTCCCCATATAGTTGGGAGGAAAAAACATGTACATTGGAGTGGAAGTAGTTAACACTCCACTCGACTAAAACCTTTTTATATGTTGCAGTTGGACTTATGCTATGACCATTGGCATATCTTCTATATTTCAAGTTATTTGTTTTCCTCATTAAGGAAAAATCATGATGATCGACCAGTTGTATTTGAGTCATTTAGATTCATCTATGTGGTTGGTATCTACTATCCCATTAATAGAAGGTTCCCAAATGGTGACCAAAAGTATTGGTGTTGGAATGTATTCTTTGTTGACGGAAACTTTTGATATCCCAAAACCAATCTCGTACATTTTCTCAACTCTGGCTAGCTCGAGCTCATGGATCCCCATATCCCAAGTGCACCATTTTTTAATTACATAATTTGAGGATCTTTTCATTGTACCATCCTCATATAATTTAGTAGAAGGGCTCAAGCATGTAGGAATGGAAAATCCTTTATCTATAGCATAGATTGCTTACTAGGCCATTCAAAGGGCCACTATAGACTCAAATCCAACTCCTCTTTAGATGGAGGAGATTGATGATCTTACAATGCCCACTTGGGAGGTTAACTATTCTCATTATACAGATTGTATCGAGATTGTATTGCCCTCACATGAGGCTATTCTAGAGGAAATGACAGGTCTAGAGAGGCCTTGGGATGATTTACGACATCGATATTATTTCCTTCCAGAGATGCATTACATTGAAAGAGGATAGCTCCATGTCCACATGAACGACAATGTTGATAGAACCGTGAACCCTTTAGTAAAGCATGGTGTTTATGTTGAAGGGAACATGGCCAATATTTAGGAAACGATGCCTATCAACATATCGAATGATCTCAACGTCGTCGAAAATATTCTCATCGGTGTGGATTGTTCTCTTGAAAAGATATGTGATTATACTGCCTTATTTAAGGAGTTTTATGATGTCTTCGCTTTGTCGTATGAGGAGATCTTGGATCTAGACCCTCGAATTGTTGAACATGAAATAAAGAATTATTCTAATGCCAAGCCTATTAGAAAAAAGTTGAGGTTGGTTAATCCTAGGAAGGAAACTGTTATAAAGGCTAAGGTAGAGAAACTCCTCAAAGCGGGTTTCATCTATTCGGTTTCACTTATGGAATGGGTTTCAAACCATGTTCTGGTTGAAAAAAATCAAGCAACCATCCATGTATGTATGGATTTTGGGGATTTGAATAAGGATTGTCCTAAGGACAACTTATTGACACCATTTATTGATCAAATTTTCGATGAGTGTGCGAGCAACGAGATATTCTCCTTTATGGATGGATTCTTTGGCTACAATCACATCAAAATTAAACTCGAGGATCAACATAAAACCAAATTTATTTATCCATGCGGAACATTTGCATACTATAAAATGCCTTTTGGTCTTAAAAATGATGGGGTGACATTCCAGTGGGCCATGAAATTTTCCTTCCATGACATGAAACACATTGTGGAGGCATATTTGGATGATCTAGTTGCTCATTCTCGTCATAGATCCAATCATCTAGATCACCTCTGCAGTTTGTTTTAGAGATGTCGTTATTATCGCATCTGGTTGAATCCACACAAATGTGATTTTTTTGTTACTACAGGGAATCTCCTTGGTTTTATCGTGTAAAACAAAGGGATCATAGTGGACCCTTTAAAGTTTGAGGCAATAGTTCAATTGCCTCCCCTGCGTACTATTCGTCAACTTTAGATTCTCCAAGGAAAAGTGAATTTCCTTCGTCATTTCATTGATAACTATGTTGAGATCACTAAGGGTTTCATGCATTTTCTGAAGAAAGGGGTCCCTTTTGAATGGGATACTTATGTGCAAATATATTTCGATGCATTGAAAAAGGCTTTAATGTATGTCCCTCCCCTTAGTCTGCCCAATTTTACTCGTGACTTCTTGTTGTACCTGGAAGCATCTGAATCGACTGTAGGTATGGTGTAAGTGCAACAAGATGATGTGCTTGTTGAGCATGTCATTTATTACCTAATTTTTGGTTTGGTCAATATTGAGTTGTGATATTCACACGTTGAAAAGCTAGCTCTGGTAGTTTTCCATGTTGTCCAGAGACTCCGACATTATATTCTCCTCCATAAAACTATTGTTATTGAAAATGTTAATCCTTTCTAGTATGTATTGAATCATCGTATCATCAGCGGGAAATTCAACAAATGGATTGTGATTTTGCAAGAATTTGACTTAGACTTCACGTTGATTAAGTCCAAAAAGTCGTTGGATTTTGTGGAAATGATGTCAGAGTTTCCTAGGGAAGATAAAGAGGAACTTTTTGAGGGCTCATTTTTGGATGAATCCATCTTCCTGATATCTTTTGTTGATCCTTGGTATGGAGATATTCCTATATATCTCTAGACTTTGAAGTTCTCCCCACATTATTCGAGAGAGGTGTTGAGTATGTGTTATATTCTTTGCACGACTAGTTGTAGTGTCTGCTACATTGCGCTAGGCATGCAGGGGGGAGATATCCCCCCTACACGGGGGTTTGGGGGCAGTGCCCTTGAGATTTTTTTTTGCCTCGAGAAACGTGTCACATTTTTTTCCTCATTTTTCGTGTCACCTTGATTTTCGTGTCCATTGTTGGGAGATTTTTCGGCACATGGTTTTTGTCGATGGTTTTCTATTTCTGGTTAAGGAATTAGGGTTTTTGACTAATATACATCATTGGGTTAGGTTTTTGGATGTCGTTGGCTCCTATATGTATATTGTATTGTAAACAATGTATCACAATGCATGAATATAAAATATGTTGGTTTTCCTGGTTTGGGTTTCCAGGGAAAAATCTTTGTGTAATGTGTGTATTTTCCATTGTATCTTTTATGTTATTTTATTGAAAATCGTTTTGTAGTAAAATGTTGTACAAGGTTAAAATATACAAGAGGAACAACGAGGCATTCACCATCAGGAGAAAAACTATCTCATCATTGGTGATACCTTGCATTGTTGTGGTGTAGAACCAATTTTACGTCATTGTTTGACTCACAAAGAAGTGGAGTTTGTTTTAACTGACTCTCACAGTGGAGCATGTGGAGGTCATCTCTCTAGGTTGGTGACGACCCAAAAAATATTACACATTGGATATTTTTTACCAACGACCTTCAAAGATTGTATCAAGGCGATTGTTGGATCTTGACCAAGTTTTAAGGAACACTTGGTCATATTTGACCCTTTTTGGGACTTCGACAGCCTGTCGAATACGAAGCGCAAAGCGAAGCGGAAATTACGGAAGCTAGACCCCCTTTTTGTGTCCTTTTTGGGTTTTTGGGAATATGTAAAGGGAAAGGGATGTCGTCCCGTGGGTTTACCCACACTTAGGCCCACTTTTGTAATGTATAAATAGACATCTAGGCGATGTAAGTAAGGAGAATATTAGCCAAGGGCTTAGTGCTAGAATTGATCTATGTGATTGACTTACAGAGCTGGGTGCAAGTCTTGAAGTGTTGAGTGCACAGATTGTAAGGAGACTCTGTGCTAGACTCACATGAGGAAGAAGGATTTGGCGAGGTGTGCATAGATCTCCTGTCCTATGCGGAGTAGGATTTTGATAGCTCTATGATATAACCAGATTGAATGAAGCTAATAAATAAGAAGAGTTGGTGGACGTAGCCCCAGGGTGGGGTTGAACCACGTAAATACTGTGTGTTGTGCTTTGTGCTTATTCTTAGATGTTTTGTATTGCTAAGTGCTTAGATGTGATTAAATAGACTCTCTTATGCTTAGTGCTAGAGATGTATATGAATGCTAAATCCAATGTGTATGAATATGCTAAGTACTTGGTCTACCATATCTGATCTGCCTTGCTGTTGCTAAGTGCTAAAATAACCTATACCTAAGTGAATGTTGTGATGCTCTGTTACGTCGGCAAAGTAGATCTAAGTGGAATATTGATGAATGATCTATGTTAAGTGCTTTGTAAGCAATATAATCACATATCTATGTCCCAGCTTAGGTTGCAAACACTTGAGTCCTGCAACCACCCCTGCCTCTACCTAGGGTGAGACTTCATCTGCTTCGCAGGTGTTGCTGAAAGGGCCTGTAGTTAGGGTTTTGTTGGTGCATTGTTGTAGAATTGAACCCTGGGTCTGCCCCTGTGCCAACAAATGGTTTTGTTGTCGAGACTGAAATTGTGATTGTTGGGAACTAAGGGAAAAGAAGCTTTGTGCAGAGATTCGTCCTAAAACTGTGGAAGCTATGTGCGTGGATATGTGCCCTAGTGCGCAGTATTTTACTTGATCTGAAAATATCTGTGTTGAAAAGAGAAGGCCAGATCTGAAGAAAAGAAGTGAGATCTGAATGCTTTGTGCTCTAAGAAAAGTAAAAGTGTATGTTTCTGAAGAAAAGAGGTAAGATCTGTAAGCTCCGTGCTCTGATAAAGGTAAGAATAGTTAAAAGATTTTAGATATGGAAGCTTTGTGCTCTATAGAAGTAAAATAAGTGAAAATTTTTGTTTCTAGAGCATGGATCTAGGTATGTTTGATAGACTCTGTCCTAGCTTGAAAACTAGGGCATTAATAGATGAAAGAAATTTTGACATGAATAGATCTGATAGATATGTTATACTTATGCATAGAAAGAATGTTTGGACTAACAAATGGATGCAGGATCCTAGAAAGAATTTTTTGCAGGCTAGCTACCATGATCCTGGTGCATAGTACAGAAGAAGTTGGGGATCATTTAAGAGAAAGAGAGGATTAACCCTATGTTACATTTGTAGAAGACCAGGACATCTTGCTAAGGAATTCCCTGGGTGGGAGATCTAATTGTCTCTGTTGCAAAGCCTTGGACCACGAAGTATTGGATTTCCCTAGAATGATTGCTAAGCTTGAAAGAATGAATCTGAATGAAGAGAACCCTAAGATAGATCTAGAAACTGTGGATGAAACCCCGAAAGAATCTGAGAAGGTATTGATACAAATGAAAGAAACCTTGAATGACCACTGACATGTCAGGCTGCCAGAGATTTTTAAAGTGAAAGAATGCATTGAAGCTAGAATAGGGACTTTGACATTGACTATGTCCTTGATGAAGAGACAAGTGAACATTATGCCAGAAAGAACTTGGGAAACTATAGGGAAGCCCACTATGATCCCTTCACTAGGAGGAATAGGACTATTCAGAGGAAAACTAATGATGTTATGTGGAAAGCTCGCTCAGATACCTATGATAGTCAATGGAACTTCGACAAAGGAAGATTTTGAGATTATTAAATTCATTGAAGACAGTACCCCTTTACCATGTTATTGGGAAAACCTTGAATTGATAGAGATCAAGCCAGACAAAAGGAATAAGAAGAAGTTTTGGAACAGCAGAGACAAAAGTTAAAAGATTTCATGATCAGAAGGATAGCATAGTTGATTGAAGAACATGAGAACAAATCAAAGCTATTTGACACTAGAAGCCCAGATGTCAAAGCTGCAAAAGCATTAGGGGACTCACAGAAGAATGGAGTATCTGTATCAGATATAGATGAAGTAGTACCCCTGAGTCTTGAGAGAGAACCTCAGCAGCGCGAAGTTACTATGCCCAAGGGAAATAAGAATCAAAATAGGAAAAAAACTACCGAGATGAAGATCATAGGGAAGAAGGATAGGAAGCTAAGTAAAAAGAGAGCTAAGATCGACAGACTATAGAGGGTTCCAGAGGAAACCTCTCAGAAAGAAACTTTGCAAAATTGGAGCATCGTCGAGATATCAAAACAACGACATGGTTCACTTCGCCATGGAGAAGCAATATAGTCGTTGGAGACCGATATATTTGTTTGGCTGCCGCTCCGAATGGATCAAAAAGCATTGATGGCCCATCACCAGACCATTAGACTGCACCATAACAGGCAGAACAAGAGTTAATGAAGCCCCATATCGATTACAAACGATCTGTTACACAGTTACTTACTTATTCTTTCACGCTATGCACGAAAGACACTTTTGCTAATTGCGAATTTGAGTCCGCAAACTACACGAATTGTGAACTATGATTACTCCACTCTTACTCTCTACCATGTTACAGTACCTACGCTACTTTGAGAACCCGAGATATTGATCCTGAGCATATATGTCCGATGAATTTAGCGTAGTTGAAGAATCGGTAAGAGAGGTACTCGCTAGCCTCAGAGCCAAAAGAGTCATGTCGGAGAGAGGATTGTCCACAAGTTTACAGGCATCATCGACGAGAGGAGTGCAAGCCTCCCCATTGACTGCTCGAGCAGGAACATCCCGAGCCGGCGCAGAAAGAAGAACCAAACATAAAGACGATATAGCCAGCACGAAATTGGTTCCATCCATCCTACCTTCTTACATACCACCTCTGAGCGGTGTGATCAACGGAGATAGTGTGCCTAGAGACTTTGAGTACACTCTAGTGACTACGTACCTGCCGAAAGGGGTACTCGCAGTCCGTGTAGATCATGACAAGATAGTCACATTGAATTTTAGTGACTTCAACCTGGGGGATCGTAAAGTTTACAGCATGCTTTCCCCGTACAAGTACCTAACCAGAACCAAGGGAAATAATTCAAAGATCGTCCCTCAACAATGGATGATGAACCTCACATAGTCCACTCTGCTCAATGTTATGAAGATATCGCACTTCAGTAGACACCAGGAGGTGAATGCTTGTGTGAAGTTGATGCTGGCAAGTTACCATGGATGATACTTATGGTTAAACCGTTGCATAACAGCTGATCCAGTGTTGATCAATCAGATCACCGGGCTTAGCATGCAGGGCCCTGATCCCCATGATTACTATCCTGGAAAGACAGCGGATCACACTCTTGCTCAGAAGATCAAAGAAGCTTATGTCGATGTTGAGAAAGGCGCGCTAGGATACAAGGTAGATTCTATTGAAAGTGGTGCAGTGTGCCTCGCCTGTCAACTGATCGCAGGGAAGTTGGTACGCAATAATCGACCCACGCAAGTATTCATCTTTGTAGTCGACTTCGTAGGGAAGTGCACAGAGGGACTACAGATGAACTAGGCGAAGTACCTGGTGAATCAACTAGAGATTGACTGCAGAGAAGCCCAGGATCAGGGGCATGAATTCCATTTTAGCTGGCTCTTGATACTTATAGATTTTGTTACATGGGAGCTACCGGAAGGTGCAACCTTCCTGGACATCGACCCCTTTGAACCACTAGCTACAAAGTTTAGTACACTATGGTACTCGAACGATATGAACAAGTAGTGGAAATCTAATGTCATCTTCCATACCTACTACACCTAGTTGAAACTCGCCATCCAGTCCTAGCCTCGCATGACCCCGAATACTTTACATAGGTTTTGAACTTTGATAAAGTTTGACGTGGACCGCCATTTCATATATATTACAGCACACACTAATGAGCACAAGGAACAACTTCAGTCTTATTATAAGATGACAGAAGAAGACCTGGAGGAGATCACCAAGGAATGGTCGGCGGACCTCCTTATTTCAGCAAACCCCACAGAAATGTCCGACATCGATAGCCCAGAAGCTGCGTAGGATACACCTAGGCCCAGTAAGACAAAGAAGATGAAGAAGGTTGAGGAAGTCCAGGATATAGACAACCTATCTGTAAGGACGGCTTCCATTACACCAGAGCAAGGAGGTGATGGTGAAGACTTAGAAGAAGTCAAACAAAGACCAGAAGACAAAGTAGAACTCATAAAGAAGAGGAAGGGTTCACCTCCGGATCCTTCCTCCCAGAAGAAATCAAAAGTACCCGTAACTAAGCTGCAGACCACGCTCACTCCAGATGACTTCGGTTTCCTCATCGTAGCTATGAATGAAGCTATAGAAGAGATAGCAGAAAAACAGCAAGCTAAGCAAGAGACAATGTACAACAGAATTGAGATCGAGCTCCAAGGAGTGCAGCAGGCACTTCAGTCTCCACTGCATCCCTCCCAGAAGGAACAACAAAAGAGGGAGATGAACCAGTTCAACTCTACAAGATCGCTAACACAGTCAAAGTACACCTTCGAAAAGCACAGGAAGAAACAACATAGGCCACCCAGGCCTTAAAGAAAGCACAGAAGGAAATCATCGAACAACAACAAGTTGCGCAACAAGAGAAGGACACTCTCCAAGTAAAATTTGAAGAAAACAGAGTGAAGCTCCAAAAAGAGAAAGAGCAGTTGCTCGCGAAGCAGATCTTGATTGAAGAAGCAGTCAACAGAGAATTTCTCTCTGTGATCGGCTTAGAACAGAAGGCAGAAGAACCCATAGAACGCCAAGTGATGAAGCTTGCTGAATTTATTCAGCAACTTCAATAAAGAGACGTGGAATTAGAGCTTCAGACCATACCAAGTACCCCGCAAGAAGAGCGCAACCAGCGAGAAATGACTGCCCGGAGCACAGTAGAAATGATTAAATCATTCACTGAGGAATGAAAACAGTTAAGTAGCAGAAGTGCGCAGGTATATGAGAACCTAACCGAGAATCCAGAATTACATAAATTGGAGTCGTAGCTCCAAGAGGTGAAGCATGAAGCTGAAAAGCTATAGGTGCAGCTGAAGGCCCTATCACCCATAGAGAGAATGAAGCGGTCTCACGAGCAGCGCACCACCCAGCAGTAGATCCATACGATCCAGAACAAGGTAATGGAAGTAACTCAACAACTTCAACCTGTGCAGGATAAGGCATGTCAGCTATTTACAAAGATTGAGAACCAAGGAACAGAGTTGGAGCAGGTCATGAATTCAGTACAACAACGCCTAGAAGGTTCAATGAATAATGCACTCATCCAGGAGTTCATCGAGCAAGAGGTCGTGGCACAACAGCAGGTCGAAGCAGCTCGAGGCATTCGAAGCAGAACTAATCAGACCTGAGTGACTTGGGATGAGTCACAGGTGAGTGTTGGGGGCTTGTTGGCCCTTGACCAAGTTTTGAGGAACACTTGATCATATTTCACTGTTTTTGGGACTTCGACAGCCTGTCAAAGATGAAGCGCAAAGAGAAGTGGAAATTACGAAAGCTAGACCCCCCTTTTGGGTCCTTTTTGGGTTTTGGGGAATATGTAATGGGAAAGGGATGTCGGCCCGTGGGTTTACCCACGCTTAGGCCCACTTTTGTAATGTATAAATAGACATCTAGGTAATGTAAGTAAGGAGAAGATTAGTCAAGGGCTTAGTGCTAGAATTGATCTATGTGATTGACTTGCAGAGCTCAGTGCAAGTGTTGTAAGTGTTGAGTGCACAAATTGTAAGGAGGCTCTGTGCTAGACTCACGCGAGGAAGGAGGATTTGGCGAGGTGCGCACAGATCTCCTGTCCTATGCAGAGTAGGATTTTGATATCTCTGTGTTGTAACCAGATTGACTGAAGATAATAAAGAAGAAGAGTTGGTGGACGTAGCCCTAGGGTGGGGGTGAACCATGTAAATACTGTGTGTTGTGCTTTGTGCTTATTCTTAGATGTTTTGTATTGCTAAGTGCTTAGATGTGATTAAATAGACTTGCTTATGCTTAGTGCTAGAGATGTATATGAATGCTAAATCCGATGTGTATGAATATGCTAAGTGCTTGGTCTACCATATCTGATATGTCTTGTTGTTGCTAAGTGCTAAAATAACCTAGACCTAAGTGAATGTTGTGATGCTCTATTATGTCGGCGAAGTAGATCTAAGTGGAATATTGATGAATGATCTATGCTAAGTGCTCTGTAAGCGATATAATCACAGATCTGTGTCCCAGCTTAGGTTGCAGACACTTGAGTCCTACAACCACCCCTGCCTCTACCTCGGGTGAGACTTCATCTGCTTCGCAGGTGTTGCCGAAAGGGTCGGTAGTTAGGGTTTTTTTGGTGCGTTGTTGTAGCATTGAACCCTGGGTCTGCCCCTATGTCAACAATGGTCAAAAATGTCATCAATGTCAAGTTTTTACTCATAATATGCACACACATCCTGCTCTGCTTTTTCCATTCATGACCTTCAACCCTTTTACTAAGTGGGGTGTTGATTTTATGACATACCACCCACCTTTAGCTAGGGAGCATCGTTACATCATCATGGTTGTCAATTACTTCACGAAGTGGGCAGAGGCCATGCCTACTTTTTCAAGCAATGATGAGACTACTTCTCTNCTTTTTATATTCAATTGGGTCATTACCTGGTTCGGTGTTCTGAAATAGATTTTCACTGACCATGGAAGTCACTTCCAAAACAAAATGACGTCGAGACCTGTATAAGAATTGGGTTTTAGGAAAGAGTACTCATCTCCATATTACCTGCAGGAGAATGGGAAATTTTAGGCTGTCAATAAGTCTCTCAAGACCATTCTCCAGTGTATCGTTAACACGAGTAAGTCTAACTGGCACATCATTCTCTATTCATCTTTATGGGCATACTGCACTGCAGTTAATACTACTACTTGTTTTCCCATTCCAACTCGTTCATGGATTGGAGGTAGTCTTACTGATTGAATATGAAATACCTTCACTTAATATCATCGTAAATCTTATGCCTGACTCTTCTGAGTTAGAAGCACTCCTTGTTCATTTGGAGCATCTTGATGAGAAACGTTGTGATGTTGCTAATGCAAATGAGGCACATAAGAAATAGGTTAAAATTTAGTATGACAAGTTCATGCACCCAAGGGTCTTCTCTGAAGGTGACCTTGTTTTGGTCTATAAAGCTGCCTTGGGGGCAGGCAAGTTCAATCCGATGTGGCATGGCCCATACATTGTGAGACATGTCCTACGGAGAGGAGCCTATGAGTTGGAGGATTTTGAAGGGAATGCACTTTCAGATCCCAAAAATGGGCTCTATATTAAGAAGTATTACGCTTGAGCATTCATGCTTAAGCGTTCCCATTGTAATTAATGTACATTGTTGTATTTAGTGGTAGTGTAGATCTCTTTTTGAGTTAGTGGTGTTTGTGGCACTTCTGCTTGGTTGGAAGATGTCACAAGATTATTTAGTGTTTGTAGGGTTTGTTGATGGTGTTAGTCATCACACTCGGAACCTTGCTTTTGTCGCTTGGATAATCTATGCTCCCATGAGCCAATTGGTCGCTTCCAAAGGTGCTTGTCTAGGCCCATCTACTAATAATGTGGTTTAATATAGCATTGTTGTTGAACTACTTCATGATGCCATTGCGCATGGAATTCAATCCTTAGAAGTTCATTTGGACACTTGGTTGGTAGTGTCTCAGCTAAATGGAAAATGTTGTATTCGCGACCCTACATTGTGTTGTCATTTCCTTTAGGTGTGTTTGTTGGAATAACATTTTGATTACATTACTTATGTTCATGTTCCAAGAAATTGCAATTCATTATGTGATGCATTTGCTAACTAAGTGTTAGATTGGCACTTATATTATTCACATTAATCAAAAGCAAAAAAAGTATACATGTATATAATAAAATCATAAGTACATTGTCATTAAGGAAAAAAGGGTCATATGTATATATATCATCATCAATGTTCATTAAGTACAAAATGTGGATCATATTACAAAATAGGTATGTATCCTCGATTGTCCATCTTTAAGGACCGATAATACAAAAATATACAATAATCTCATCATCATGATCCCCGAGGAACCACCCCTTCCCTTGGTATGTCTCTCATAACACACCACAACATTGGTTAGACACTAAAAGAGCCACACCCATGCTCGTGGTACCCCAACTACATGTTGTTGCATCTACTCTGGTAAATCTTCAATCTGTAGCATTGGCATTGTGCATACCAATCTGTTAAGGACCGATAATACAAAAATATACAATAATCTCATCATCATGATCCCCGAGGAACCATCCCTTCCCTTGGTATGTCTCTCATAACACACCACAACATTGGTTAGACACTAAAAGAGCCACACCCATGCTCGTGGTACCCCAACTACATGTTGTTGCATCTACTCTGGTAAATCTTCAATCTGTAGCATTGGCATTGTGCATATTCAATCTGTAGCATTGGCATTGTGCATACCAATCTGTCCAAGTTCCTCTAAACATTATCTAATACTCGATATGCATCTCCATGTGGTTGGTCATCACGACCACGTCAACCATGTCGAGGAAACCCCTCAAGTCGTCTTGGTCCCACATATGCACAATCAAACAATCACAATATTATCTTGATCCACACCAAAAATATTCACTTCTTAAAATATCAAAATCAAATAATTAAAAAAGATTTTATACTGATTGTTAGCGATAGAAGTTGTTCCTAGACTGCTAGAAGTTGTTCCTAGACTGCTTTAAGAACAAGCCTAGAACATCTTAGAATCAAATTGATTGGGTTGGGTTTTAAGAAATTTTAAAATTGATAAAATCACTAAGAAGGCAGTGAATATGTGGGGCATGGAGTCCATGAAATACAATAATTCTGATCTAACATTCTATGGGTAGACAAATCAGGCTAAATAAGGCATAAATAAGGCATAGATTAGTTATGAGATCAAATAGATATGAATGAGGAATTCAGGAAAAACACAATTGTAGTTTAGACCAAAAGCAATTTTATCGCTACAAGAAGAAGAACCTGTAATAGCTTAGAAATCCTTTCCAAACATTACAAAATGAATCAATTGTTTTTCAGGCTTAGAAATCCTTTCCAAACATTACAAAATGAATCAATTGTTTTTCATGGAAGATATTGTAGTAATCCTTACTAAAACATCTTCAACATGAAATCTTTTCATATAAACCATATATAAGCAATACACATCCATTAGAAGAA
>SNQJ01S0091349.1:0-32746 GCA_010110895.2 Picea sitchensis | reverse complement strand
TTTACTCAAATTTTTATATACTCATTAATACAAACAAAATTGGTTTAATGAAATTTTCCCATAAGTCAACAAATTGAGAGATAGTCAGTTTTGCTAAAACTTTTAAGTATGGAAAAATGGGTGAAAAAGGACAGGTTTCATTTCCATATTGTTGCAGGTTTTCACTAGAGAATTAGCTTGAAAATATGAGAGTTTTTATGAATTCTCTTTAATTACTATTATCCATTTCTCATACAAAAGTTTCTCTAGTTCCTGACATATTTTATTTTGTAGTTGACAGAAGTTGGCCTTTCAATAAAATTACACCAGTGAAACAGACTTTTTCAGGAAGCCATAACTTTCAACTTGGTGATCGAATTGGGGCATGAGTATAGTCGTTGGAAATTTTATTTAGTGGAGAATAACTTGGAATTATTATAATTTGGAGAATTATGATATAATTCTTCATGAGTTGAGCATAACAATAACATGTAGCATTAATTGATGAACCTTTTTTATATTTATAATTCTAACAAAAATGGTTGCTTGCACATTTTGCAGAATTAGGGAATATAAACACATCAATTCAAGATAAGAATGCAAATTTGGGACATGGGGGAAGGACAAGGAGACTTCAATCATGATAAAGAAGCCAAAGGTCAAAATATTAGTGTTGGTAATGCATAGACATAATCAAATGGGAACATGAGCAAAGGGGAACAAGAATTAATAGAGATTGTGAGAAACCTAAAAATAGAAGTGCAGATTTATAAAGCATACAATGAGAGGTTGATGAGAGAACAAAACCAAATAAATGCTCAAATTATGAAAATCCTAAATTAATTGCATAGGAAAGCAAAGAATGGATTAGACTCAAGGCAGGAGGAAGAGGGAAGACATTATGAAAGAAGAGATAACTACATAAGACAAATCATTCAAGAAGTGCTAGTAGAACTCACAGAAATCACTCACCTCCTTACTCGGAAAGGAAATTTTATGCATCTAAAGAATCCATAAGCAGTCCATAAGTGTCTCCTGTTAGACACCAAAAAAGAAGACATGAATTGAACAATTGACAAGGAGAGCTAAGGAAACTCAAGCCACCATATTTTGATGGTGAAAGAGAAAGGGAAGATGATATTGAAGCCTAGTTTCTTGGAATCATAAATTTGTTAATGCGGCCTAAATCCCCTGACTTAACAGCAGGAACCAAACCCTTCACCGAGGCCCAATTAGACTCTGCAGCGTTTGGAGTGGAATGGTTCTCCAGATCTTATGATCTAGTAAAATTATCGATGAGATTTTGTGTTTTCGGGTGAAGGCTCTTCCTTCACTTAGGATAGTTATTCTCTGTATTCTCTCTTATATGGGGATGGTACGAGATATGCAAGCCAATATAAACCAACTTGAAAAAGACAGGACAAAAGTTTTAACTATTGGGAAGGGGTCGAGCTTGGGATAACCCGCTGCTCGAGCATGCAGACAACGATCTTATGCCAGAGGGCCTAGTACTAATACTCTAACCGAACGAGCATCTGACTACTGTCTGAGAAAACTACTTGATAGAAAGAAAACGTATATGTAATCAAGATAATGGCAAGAAAAATAATTCATCTACCAAGAAATTCATCACATAGTTGAGGTAAACTACTTAGCATAAAGAAAAAGAAACACATATGTAATCAAGATCAYGGTAAGCAATATAATTCATCTACCAKGACATTCATCASATAGAAGCACAACGATTTTACTTTCATCATTKAAAGCAAAGAACATCAAAACATTGCACSAGATAACTTGACAATAGAATTAATTGCTCTTACTCATTTACTGCAACATTCATGGAACATGAAAGGAAGTAATTCTTCTCCAACTCCAATCACATACATCTGATGAAAAATAGCTCGTCTTTGGTCTAGAAGGGATTCTTAATTCATAGCAGTCTCAAAATAATTATCAACAACCACAACAAAAAATGTTCTTACAACAACCATCGACCTCTTGACCATCGATCAATGTCCCTATTTATAATATAAAGTCTTAACAGTAATTAACGCTAAAATACAATTTGAGATAATAAAAAATCTCCACGTGGTGTTATCATCTAACAGTCTTTCAACAGTCTACCTGAGTTGTTTCTTGAAAAGGGTGGGCTCTTTCATAATCAGACCAACTGATAAAGAAATCTTCACAGGTGTTGGCCCATGGAAATATGTGTTGTTCCATTGGAGCCACATATATTCCCCTGATGTTTGTTGTGTGCGCCCGATACTTTGCGAGGCTGAAGTTCAATTTCTGAAGCATGGTTCTGGCTTTGATTGGATATCCTTCGAACTGTTGTACTTGCCCTGGCTTTGCATCAGTGACCCTTGCACATTCTTCAGCCTATAACGCATCTTGTTCGACGCATAGCTTGATTACTTCGTTTAGGTCGATCAACATATCAGGGATGCCGATATCGAGGAGATTGACATACTTCATCGCTTCATTGATTAAGTTTCGGTGTTTCTTTCGGTTCTTAGACGGGGTCAAAGGACACACTCTAGTCGGTAATCAGGAAGGTTCTTCCTGTAGTTAAAAAAGAAGTAGTGTAGCGATTAAGCAACCTATGATAAGACATAAATAGACAAAAATATGAACATGTACCTGCGTAGCTTGCTAGTCTCAGTCGTTTTTAATACTTACGCGATCCCAAATGCTTCCTTTGAGTGACCTGTGAAGTCGCCGCTCCTCTTTGGTTTAAATGAATACATCAACATGCCATAGTGTGGCTAATCAAATACTATAGTCATGAATGTATAAATTATCATAGTAGTTACTTGACCTTTGGGGTCGAAAAAAAGGGCGTTGAGGAAGAGTTAAGCGTGTGTGTGCTTCCAATAGGTCAGATATCATACAGAGAAAGTCATTAAATGCCTCCATAAACCATACCACCAAGCGTGCCAAGCATCATTCATCAATAACGGAGGCTCAAAATTTCAAAAGGATCGAAAGGATCGTACCACATGTTTTCTTGCAACCCCGATCGACGATGCTTTCATGTTCTGGATCGCATTCGTCGATCAATTGTGGCGTGCTGATTTTTCCAAACATCAGTCACAAGGTGCGTGTATTATGTTGGCATTCCTAGTGTTTCTCCTTGTTTTCTCTATAAATTCTAGGAGCTTTGTGAGAAATTCTACGTATATGTCGAGCTCGTATTCCCTGGAATTCTATTTCGGTAAGTTCGTCTTGGCGACGTCCTGTTCAGAAATTATTTATCATCAGTGGATGCCTTGAGTTCCTTATGTTTTTTGCAATTATGGGATCCCCTTCAAACACAGGACAAGGTCTGTGAGGCAGTCGGAGTGCCATGTCTCAGCCCCAGTGTGCCTGGGACTCTTTATTGTTGGCTTCTTGTGTACTTGAGACTCCAACGAGAGGCACAAGTATATGCTCAGAGGCAGTGTCAGCGTTCACAGAGGAGCTAGGGATGGTCGCAGATACGTCTGAAAGAGCCATGTTGGAGATTGTGCCTTCTTCAGGCCCGAAACCATGGAGAAGAGGAAGGCCTAGGAAGAAATCTCGGGAAGGAGAGGAGGACTGCCCCAAGGCCGAATTGAGTGCATGTCCAACTCTTGATGATGGTCGAGACCACTGACAAAGGAGGCAGGATAAGAGAGGGGAGGGTAGAAGCATTGGGTACTTCCGTCGAAAAGTTTTCTCATCAAGTAGAGAAGGCTCAACTTGCAATAGTCGAGCTCTACCAAGAGAATAGAGAATTGCGACGTCAGTTGGCGGAAAAAAACTAGGGGATACTGCTATTGCAAGGTCGTGCAGGAAGCACCGTTTGGTTGCAGAGACGACTTCGGGAAGCGCAATACATGATTGTGCAGTTGTGTGAGGTGCAGGGAATGGCATCAATAGCAAAACATAAGACATCAGAAAGTGAAAAACACAATCTGAGAGAGGACCAGCGCACAGGAGGCATATAGTTGGAGGGTTCTCGCTCCGTGTTCTTGGAAGTGTTGCTTAACATCTCCTTGTCTTTCTTCTTTTGTAAAATTTTGTAATCTTACGGCCACCGGGCTGGTTAGCCGAGTCGTTGGGGTTGTCTATTCGTATGTAAACCAGGCCTGGTGGAAGTTTTGATTGTGTTTATAAAAAGAAAAGAAGGTGTTTGAATGTATCATGCTTTTTTCGGATGTGAATCAATTGTGTATTCTTATTCAAGTCTTTTATGTAAATTATTAGATTTTTGGGGATCATTGTTATTTCGTCGTGAGTCTGTTAATGCTTTTCTTTGTAAAATCTTTGATATCAATTAATACTTCTGTGGAATTATCGACTTTGGTTATTGAAAAAAAAAATTAATCATGGAAAGACATTCAGCTAATGGATAAGAATCATACTTGGATTCTCACTTGCACCGAAAGTACTTGAGAAAAGGCTAGAGGCCACCGCTGTCGATACCGGGCGACAGGAGTAATTATCATGTCAAGGAAATAATTAGTTTTCCCTCACCGATACCTAACTTGTTTCGGGAGTTCAGCAGTCGACAATGTCACTTTATCTATGCACGATGCTTATAATTGCACTTTTATGTCGAACTTGAAAAGGTCGGCTTTCGGTGAAATCCTTTCCGAGGCAATTTGTAAGAAAGAAACACTACTATCGTCCGACACCGATGAAGGTCGGTACTCAGCTACTTTGACTTCTCAAAATTATTTTTGCCACCTTAAGCTTTCACCGATGTTGAACTTCTCTAGGGAGTCATGAAAATTTCCGATCGTTGATTCCTTGGTAGTCGTTGTGTCTCTTAAGATGGTTGGAAACATATAAGATAAGTGGATTATCAGTCTTAGAACAAGGCAAGAACAATCAAAGGTGGAAAACAAGGTGGTACCCAAAAGGAAATGGTCACAGAAGTTTTAGGGTGTGTTGAGTACTCAACAAAAGTATTTTCAGTTGTACAACTACTCATCTAACCTAGAAGCTAGAATTTCCACATACCATATGCATGAAAAAGTTGATATGTGGTGGGATCAACTGAAGACTTTTGAGCACATTAATGAGAGAAGGATCACTTGGAAGTAGTTCAAGAGATATTTTCATAAGGAGCACCTTCATAACACTTCTATGAAAATAAGATCCAAGAGTTATTTGAACTCAGGTTGGGAAGAACGACCATGGTAGAATATGAAAAGAGTTCTTAGGATTGTTGAAGTATGTGGAGTTTATCAAGGATGAAAAGGTGAATATACAAAGGTTTTTTAGTGGACTACCATCCTTTTATAAGGAAAAGATTCAATATGATGAGCCTAGGACTTTGACAGAGACCATTAGAAAGGATAAGTACCTGTATGAGAAAGGAAAGGGTAGATAATCCTTGCAAAAATATTGAAAGGGTAAGAAGAAGGAGAAATATGATCATAGGAGGAAGAGATTCAAACCTCCTTTCAACAGAAACAATCGTAATAAAAATCAGCAATATCAGTCTACTAAGAATGAATCCAAGAGAGAAGACTCATTGGAGAAAAGGGGAAGACCACCAATAAAATGTTGGGGATGCAAAGAAGATCAAATGTACAAGGATTATCCTCACAGAGAAGAAAAAATGAATACCATGCACAACATCCAAGAGGCTACAACAGTAGAAGACATGGGAAGAATATATGCAATCTTAGAATATCGACAAGCAGAGTACCAATCCAATATGATCAAAGTGGAAGGTGGAGACATAAGGAGACTTTCAGGTCCATCTGATGTGCATATTGGAAAAAAAATTCAAAATTCTCTGGAATCAAGTCATAGAACAGATAAAATTTCAATGGACCTGCTACGGTCTTGAAGATGCTACTTGGGAGCATGAAGATGCCATGTGGGCAGAGTACCCATGACTTTTTCAAGAATTTTGAAATTTTGATTTATGTTTTGTATATGCACCAAGGAAAGTGCCAAAATAAGGGGGAGGGGAATGTAATATCCCAGTTTTGAGTCCCTAGATTAAATGATGTATTTTTCTTATTTTATGAAAGGTCAGAGTGCCCAAACAATTAAAAGAGGCTGGAGTGCCTAGGAAATGTAATGTTTTGATCATTATTAATAGTAAAATACATCATGACGTCTAGACAGACAAGGACAAGAGTTATAGGGGATATGATTGTTAGAAATTAATTGACGTGCTCGTTTAACCATAGACAATATAATAATATTGTCACCCAACCATAGGCCGAAGCCACCCTCGAGCACCTTAACCTTGACAGAGAATGATTCTAGAAGCAAACTAATAGCCAACCACGACTAATGCATAAATATAAACAAGACTGATCATAAATTCCAACCATAACCAATAGAAAGTCCGAGCATAAACCATGAATACAGATTGCAACAATTGTCGGTTGTAGCTGCTCCCCAGACTTGCGCACTTGCCCAGTTTCTGCAGTGCACACCTCTTCCTAGCTGAAATTTCGAGTTGTTTGGTACATAATGAGGTCTGACTACTTGTATTTATACTGTTTTCCTGAGTTGTTTGGGCCGACTTCTCATTCTGGATGCTAAATACTTAATATTAGTTATTTCCTTGAGCTGACTTGTCTTCTAGGGTTAGGTTTAACACCTTAGGGTTTCTTATTGCTTCCCGAAATATTCTATTCTCATCAGGGTTATACGTGGAGGTAAATACCTCCTGCAACTACCATAATATCAACACTCCCTCCTAGCTAGGGAGATATTGAAGGCAATGGTATTGAGCACAAACATACCATTGAACCGATAACATCATCATAGTTGTACATACCATCTCATGATTAGATCACAAGCACCATCATCACTATCATTTGATAGCATCAACTGCATCATCTCTCGAAGCCATACTCTATCCGAGTAGTTAGGCATGATGTTCGATAAGTCACTCACTCCACAGAGTGATACAAGGATCATTCTTCTAATATGGACATGCGTCCTAGAAGAATGATTATCCCAACAGATGTTAAAAGCTACACCATGGACTAAAGAGACCATTCCTATAGGAATGTCAATCTAGGACTATTTTCTAATCAAGTTATAGAGATCTGTCTCAACCTATATGCCTTAGAAAATTTTGGTCTTTGAACCATTTTCCTAATCGGGCCACAAACTGTGCCTTAGGAAAATACTGGTCCATGACATGTCAACAAACTGTCAACTTGGACCATTCTCCACGGAGACAATACCTGTCCACCAACAATTTGTTCTCTATTGGACCATTCTCTACCTGGAGAATGTCTGTCCACAAGCACACTAACTATACATCTAGCTGATAATAATTTTTCAACACTACTGATAGTCTATATGATAATCAGAGCACTGTCATTCAATAGAAAACAATTGTGTCTATCCATAGTAGTACATAACTACAATCCAGTGGTACACTACCACACCACGTAGCACACAAATACTTAATCAGTGACACATAGTCACAACCAGTGGAACACATCCACAACGGTAGCATACCTATACTGTCCAGAGACATACAATCTCCATAGCAATCATATCATCTAATATCAACCTGCACATAAAAACAATATCATGATATAAACTGAGTCATCTAATCCATTCTTCCACTCACATCTGTGAGATCTGGAACAACATCTTCCCTCAGAAAGTAAAACATCAACCATGAGCTATCTGGACTATTCTTCTCAAGCATAGAAGAATTATTTTCCTGATTTCTGAGCCTGGACCATTCACCTATCTGGGTCGTTCCTCCGACACTAAACAAAGTGCAACCTGTAGAGAATGAGTCTTCCCTAGGGAATGCATGTCCTTGATTTCTTAACCTGGACCATTCACCTAATTGGGCCATTCCTCCAACACTAAACAAAGTGCAACTTGGAGAGAATGAGTCTACCCTAGGGAATGACTGTCTGGACCATTTCCTAAGGAAATGATTGTCTTGCACCAACCTCCAAAATGGGCCATTTTTCGAAACTGTGAACTTCAAAAGAATGACTGCTTGGCAAGGCAGACCATTCTACTTGACCACTACTGAGAGTGACTGCCAAGAAGAAAGACTGTCCTAGACCATTCCCCCACACTGGCCACAAGGGGAATCACTGTCTATGGTACATCAAAAATCTATCGAATCATTTTCATTATGAAAATGATCGTCCGATCTGGACCACTTTCTGAACTGGAAAATGCTTGTCCGTCAGAAATATCAAACCACTTTCCAAACTGTAAAGGAACTGCTCATCCTAGACCATTTTTCGAATCGAAAAATGATTTTCCATAAATCAATAACACATTAGTGCTCCCTCCCAACCTAGGATTAATCTCTTCATTTTTCAATAAGGAAGTTGTCTCCACGAGCTCCAGCTTTTTCTTTTGAGTACGCAAGCTTTTTCATCTTGGAAAGAATCTTTACCAAAATATATTCTATCTTCTCATCTGTGGAGATATATTAGAGAACCACTTCTCTTTTTTGGACTTCATCAAGGAGAATGTAATGCTCGATATCAAATTACTTATGTCTGTCTGGAACACTGGTTTTCCTCTGAAGTCTTCATATGACTTTGATCATTACAGTATATCATGGTTGGGCACAACTCCTTTTGTTTCCTGTTAGCTCATTGTCGAGTATATGTTATATTCTTTGCATGTGTGTGTGTGGGCATGTCAGGGTCGAAAACTGCGTTTGACGATCCCTCTAGTAGTTTTCTTTGGGCGGTTTTTGCTATTTTTAGCGGTTTTCTAAATTAATCTCGGATTAAGGGATTAGGGTTTTGGTATCTACGGAATACCTAAAAACATTGTATATATTGTATGGTGAACGGTGAAATTCAATATAATGAATATAAGAAAGGTTTTCCCTTGTTGAGGGTTTCCGGTATAAATCTCTATGTACTATGTGAATGAGCCATTGATTAAATTTTGTTTTGCTTAAGAATCTATATGCATTGCTTTACTTCACAGGTTTAAAACTTACACTCATGACATCGTGGTAAGACTCAAAGTGGAACATATCCAAGTGGCACTTCTTCTGTTATCATGAGAGTTTTCCATGGATTAGCAATCCATCATCCTGGACTTCTAAGCAACCATTATGATCTTTGTCATAGAGAGTTTTCACCACGCTTATGTTGTGCATGAGAGGCTTTGGACCAAGTTGTTTGAAGGAGAATGTAATGCTCGATATCAAATTACTTATGTCTGTCTGGAACACTGGTTTTTCTCTGAAGTCTTCATATGACTTTGATCATTACAATATATCATGGTTGGACACAACTCCTTTTGTTTCCTGTTAGCTCATTGTCGGGTATATGTTATATTCTTTGCATGTGTGTGTGTGGGCACGTCAGGTTCGAAAACTGCGTTTGACGATCCCTCTAGTAGTTTTCTTTGGGTGGTTTTTGCTATTTTTAGCGGTTTTCTAAATTAATCTCGGATTAAGGGATTAGGGTTTTGGTATCTACGGAATACCTAAAAACATTGTATATATTGTATGGTGAATGGTGAAATTCAATATAATGAATATAAGAAAGGTTTTCCCCGGTTGAGGGTTTTCAGTATAAATCTCTGTGTACTATGTGAATGAGCCATTGATTAAATTTTGTTTTTCTTAAGAATCTATATGCATTGCTTTACTTCACAGGTTTAAAACTTACACTCATGACATCTTGGTAAGACTCAAACTGGAACATATCCAAGTGGCACTTCTTCTGTTATCATGAGAGTTTGCCATGGATTAGCAATCCATCATCCTGGACTTCTGAGTAACCATTATGATCTTTGTCATAGAGAGTTTTCACCACGCTTATGTTATGCATAAGAGGCTTTGGACCAAGTTGTTTGAATCCATACAAGATCTTCTTCCATCTGCATATAAGGTTCTCTTTATGGTATACCTCAAAACCTTGAGGTTTCTCTTCATATGCTTCTTTGTTCAATTACTCTGTTGAGGAGAACATTCCTTACATTCATCTGATGTAAACTCCAACCCATGGATAATGTAGGAGATATAATGGCTCAGGTAGAGATATGTCTGGTTACTAGAACAAGCTATCATAATAGTCTTCTCCCTCCATCTGGGAGAACCTTTAGTTCTGGATCTCACAATGCTTCCATTCATAAGTCTTCCATACACTATTCTTCATCACAACTTCCATTTCTTCTGCTTGATTGTTTCTAGTGAGTTCAAACCAAGGTGGTAGTCTTGTGATTCTTGATATAATGACGGGTTGTTCTGGATTTTCTTTCTCTCTTGGAATATTCATGTTCTTCCTCGTGTTTCTCTTTAGCTCTTGGGTCCATGGATTTTTCTATAGATTCCATGCCCTGAAGATTCTGACTTCTTCCCTACATCATAGGATCATGGGTGCGGATGGACAACCATGGATGCTTTAAGGCTTATTTTCGAAGAAGACTTCTTCTAAAGTCAAAATGAACACGTGTTTATTTTCATGGCTACTACCATTGATGGGAACATGGATAGATACTTCATAATCCTCAATAGATCATATTATTTAGGATTATCTCCCTCCTAATCCTTGCTTCATGCATGAATGCATGCTCTTCTTTTGGAATTATATAATCGGCTCCCTCCATCTAAGAGAGTCCACGCTTCCATATGCATCCTTATTGCCTTTTGCAAAGTGTCACAGGTCTTCATGTTTCTTCAAGTTTGATTTTGATTTTGGTTTATCTTGCAGCTCGTTACTTATGTTAATAGCTTCACAGGAATTGTTACCAAGGATTGTCAATTCACTTCATCTTTTCCTTCTTTGAACTGTGGTTCCACGATGTTTCCTTTCACGATGTCCAACACTTTATTCTTGGCAAGGATGAGGTCAATCCTTGTCTTCCACACTCTGAAGTTAGAATCCCCTTCTAACTTGTTTTTTGACTTCATAGAGTAAGTCATAACTACTTTGACTTGGTCAACCTTTGACTTTGACCAAAAAACTCAAACTTGATGTCTTGTCTTGCTGAGAATACCAGGAGGTGTGCTAGGCTAGCGCGCACTTAGCTATCCATAAATTAGGTCAATATATTCACTTAAGGTGCATCAACAAGAGGGTTAGGGTTTCGTTGTTGCAACAAAAACTGGCTGCAACTGCAACTACAACTGAGCAAATCCTCCCAATCTATCTTCCAGCGGTTAGACTGTCTGAAGATAGTGTAAATCCTCCCAAATCTATCTTCCAACAACTAGACTGTCTAAAGATAGTGTGTGGGCCTATAACCCGTTAGGAAAGTAATGGATGTGCTCGTTAACCATAAAATAATATAACAATATTGTCACTCAACCATAGGTCAAAGCCACACCCAAGCACCTTTGCACCTTGATGTATACCGATTCTGGAAGCAAACTAATAGCCAATCATGGCTAATGCATAAAGATAACTAAGACTGAATATAAAAGTCCAACCATAACCAATAGAAAGTCCGAGCCCAAACCAGGAAACCAGATTGCGCCAGCCTAATGTTGGTCAGTAGCTTGTCTCTCAGACTCTGCGTGACTTGCCTAGTTTCTCGCAGCATGACCCTTCCAAATTGAAATTTTGAGCTTGTCCGTACATAATGAGGTCCTGGGCTACTTGTATTTATATAATTCTCCCTGCCATATGGTTCGAATTTCATTATGTATGTTAAATTTCTAATATTAATTCATTTCCTTGAGTTGACTTGTCTCTCTAGGGTTAGGTTTAACACTTTAGGTTTCTTCTTGCTTCCGAATATTCTATTCTCATCGTGGTTACACGCGGAGGTAAATACCTCCCTGTTTCTACCATAATATCAACAATGATTCCATGAGAGAGGGGGATAAGGCTAAGTATTTTATTATATTTTATTTACCCATTTTGGTTTTAATTGAAAAGTAGTTACAAGGAGCTTCTTGGGAGGAAGGCCATGTGGTTTTGGATTTCATGTAATTATATAAACTCCTCTTGTGGGTTTTTTGGGGGTTCACTCTTCATTTTCACTCTTTCATTCACTTTGCTGATTCCTTTTTCCTCATTCATTCTTGATCTTCATTGGGGAAATAAAAATGAATAGTGGAGGAAGGAAGAATTTGTTTATTGTTTGTAGTAATTACTGGTGTATTCTAAACTATGAATTGGTACATGTATGCTTGAGATGCATTTTCACAGCGCAGATGTAAACATTGTTGAGAGTCCCAAGATGGAGACTATTGGACCGATGTATTGGATCCTTGGAAAGAGGTGGACAACCTTAGGTACCACGTGGAAATGAAGGGGGTTCATTTTATTTGGGTGGTGCAGGTTGGAGAGAAGAGAGCATATGTAATTTGGATTGATGTGTGTGGAGAAACCTGTGAGAACTTGAGTGTTGATGGGTTTGGGCCGCAAGCTGTTCGAACTCGGCCATTGTGGATTCATATATCCCCTCGGGCTCGGGGGTGACCTATTGTTGAGACTTGTAACAAAATCATCTATGGCCAGTGGGAACGTCCTTGGTCTGCAACCAGTTTGTGATGGATTTTGTTTAAGATACTTTCTCTCTCACATGGTTTTCCTTTGATTGTATATTTATTTCTCATTAAGGCAGATAATTATTATCTATGAGATTTGTTTCTTATAGTATGGCACGCTTTGTTGTTTATTGTTGTGCATGGAATATTGTTCATTTATGTTAGCCTATAACATGAATCTTGATTATTGCATGTGAGTCTTCTTGCTCCTTTATTAATTAAATCCATCAAAATTTGAAATCGGTTCTAGAAGTGCATTTTTGGGGTAGCATGGCTGGGTACGTTACATTGTGCCTTTATTGCAGATACCACATGTGTGATGCAGAGAATTGAGTTGCCCAATGGCTTGACACAATCATATTCTGGCTTTCACATCTTATGGACCTTGGACGATGGTCATATGGGCTTGTTTATTCTAGATATGGTCATGGTGGTAATATATATGAGCATGCAACTCCACACCTTGGGCTCCACACCCCAAAGACTATCGTGCATTGGATGGAAAATGTTGTAACTGGGAGATGATTGGAGGACACTCACAGATGATATAAAACCTTCTCCTACTTGGATTCCATCCTTTACACCTTGGATGTTGGGCATTTAGATGATGATTTCATGCTAGGGTTTATGGAGATGATGGGGTTTGTTTCCATTTGGACACCATGTGATGAATTGAGACAAGACATGGCATTCTCCCATCATTCTTGCACCATAGACGATGACATGTGGCCTTGGAGAGGCCCTCCTATTCCATTGGAGGCGTGATGTCAACACACGTGTGACCATTGTTGTATTATTTGCTTGATTTAGCATTTGTAGAGTGGCTAATTTGAGGGGTCGCACCCCACTTGTAAGATGAATTCATTGATCTTGTGGATAATTGAGCACCAGAGTTTCCCATAATTCATACTAGCCCATTTCATTTTCATCATCACTTCACTCCTCACACTTATGTGGGACATCTCTCTAAAAATTCCATTATCTTTCTTTGGAGGAGGATTATTGTGGATGCTTTTCACTTTCTTGGATGATATCTTGTTGCAACTAGGGTTTCTCCTGGCATAACGACTTGGATAAGTGAGTAATTTCATTTAATTGATAAGTTTTCTCATGGTATAATTGTTAATTACTATCTTATTGCATGTTACTTTATTTTGGTAAAACCTTAGGAAGGAGATCTAAGTCTTTTCAATAATTTGTTTGTCCTAGTTTGGTGAAGGCATTAAGTGTTACATCACAAAATTGTTCTCACCGATAAGGTCGATTATCCCTCCTCAATTGTCGTAAGTGTCGCATCTTCTCCTACAACTTTGCAAGTGTCGCAAGTTGGTCACTGCTATTCTAAAGGATGTTCACACATATTGGTCATGATAACGACACTAAAGAGGAATTTATAACATCTCACATGACTAATTTGAAGGAGGAGAACTGGATTCCATCAAGTCAAACAACCTTTTGCCATCCGAAAGCACCCCAAAAACTAAGTTTTGGAGAGGAGCACTCCCTTGGTTAATTATCTCGGAGAGTCGACGCCCCTAATACACCTGCTGGAGGCGTTATACCGGCCCCTTTAAGGAGCGCCAGATTTTGAGAGCTGCCATTTCTAAAGCTTACTAGGGGAGCGCCACAACGCCTCATGGCCCTTTGAGGGAGCCACCCATTCGGGTGGTTGTTAAGATGTTGAGATGAATGGGGAAGCTTCTTTTCATTCGTGGAAAGCAGCTGGATTCGAATCCTAGTCTGGCCCATGATCCATGGGATGATCCCTAACTGAAGGATGGAAATCCTCAACTTCCCCAAGGATATATCAAGGGGTTGTGCTTCCAAGGCTATATAAACAAGCTTTAATGGTGAAGGGGGACTGCAAATGGAGAATGATACCAAACCCATGATCTCATAGGTGAGGATGGAAAAAGGAGAATTACATCAAACTTATGACCCCAAGCAAGTGGTGCTGGAGCTGATGGGGGAAGAATTGAACATATGAAACTTATGATCTTGGAGAAAAACTTACAATGCCTGTAAAGGAGAGTGATCGCTAGCCGTTGTTATCCGTAGTTGTGGATCTTTCAAAGTAAGGGTTAGGATGAAGAGGACTTGACTTAAGCCGTCGTGATTCGGTGACTCCACGATTGTAAGGCATCACAAGTATTCTCATTAATATGACACGCCAATCAAGCTTTCTAGTTTGTGTCCTGGCTGTTTACGAACTTTGTCATTTATTGATAGATCTTACTCCTGTCTCAAGTAGGGAGATTTTCCTACAATGTAACTGGCAAGGACCTAATCGGGAGAGATAGCCTCGAATCGAAACCCTTGTTTGGATTTTTCTCCCATTGACCTTGTTCTATCCCTTGATTGTTTCATATTTGGTTTATTCCTCTTTGATTAGTTTCTAAGTGAGTTGATTGGCTCCTTGTCCCATCATACTCAGCATACTTGTCGAGTTTGGATTTCAATTTTTGAAATTTTTTGACTTTTCTAGGACTTTTAGACCCTGACGCCCCTAAGCACAAAGAGCCAAATACCTCGGTTTTGCATGAGCGCTTATAACGCCCTTGCCTTTGGTAACAATGTGTCAGCCTCTTTTTGGCCCAAAACCTTCCAAAATTGCATTTTTGGATTTTGCCTTTCTGTTCCTCCTCACCGAGTAACCTTGTGAGTCGGGCCTTTCTTTCTTTCAACCTGATATCTGCCTCTTTGAAGAATAAACACTTTGTTAATTGGATCTTGTAGCCCTCTTCACTATTCTCATCGAAGCTTTTCCCTGAGTGAAGTTCAAAACCTATGCATTGTTTTCTTTTATCTCCTCATCAGCTGAGTAAAACCCGGGTGAAGGTCATCAAAGGCCTATATACCTCTTGTCTTGATTTCACCAAGGTCATTGTTCTTCAACTTTGTTTTTGGGTGTGAATTTTGTTTTTCTTTGATTGTTTCCCTCTTTCTTTTCGCTTTGATTGCTACGAAGGGTGTACTGACTTTCATAGTTTCATCCATACCAAGAAGATAATTAGAAAGATAAGCATTGTGATTGTATTGATCATCATCCATAATGCTAAAACAATAAAGATATCTCTTGTGATTGATTGAGCATATTGTATAAGTATTTGAAAGTTTTGCATTACATCAGATTTGATTGAGAAAATAATCAGTTGAGGGTGACCTGTGAGGTTAATGGCAGTGAAAGAACTCTCTCTCTCCCCTTAGATAGACGCTCATAAATGATTGTTTATCATGCTTGATGCACTCTTTGGGTCGAGTCATAATTCCATTCGTTTCAATCCCATGCACCCCTTTGCGAAGAATGTACACTAAAATCAACGCCAAAATTGCTTTCCAGAACTTTTTCTTTCTGTGGTCCTCCACCAACAGATTCAGGGCTTAGTACTTTGATTAGGGTCAGGGAGTGCCAACTTCCAAAGTTTTCAAACCAATGCGAGTATCCCGAAAGTTAGGAGGAAATAACCAATCATCGTGATAAGTCTCCGCCTCGGGATCCCCTTCTCACAGAGGGGTTACGCACGAGTTTGCATTCGGGTGAGCTACGGGACTAACCCTCCGTGGTTTAACTGACAAAATGACGATTATGGGGTCACTTCTGCTGTAACCACAATTACCACGCGGAATCCTTTAGTTGATTGCCTCGATAATTCCCATTCGCACGTCTGGACGACTGCCGACCGCTTCCCGCCTGTATCGACTAGGAATTGGTAACCTTTAGTGGCCATAATATTTAGGGTCTTACACAAGGTGATGGTGACGAAGTCTCAATCATCAGATCCGATCAGACATTGGTCAAACCTACTCCCAGTCTTGGAGGGTAAATCCATTAACATCAGCGCGGAAGCTTCAAAATCTGGGCGTAAGTCCGCTATAAAGGTCGCCATTGTAAATGTTCCATCATATCCCAACCCCTTCTCAATTTGATCACGCGACGCTGGATTTCATCACCAACTAGTACCTACTAATTTATAGGAAGGTCAGCGTTCGCTTGGCTGTGACTTTAGATCTCTATTAGCGATGTCGCTTATCTTTACTCTAGTGGACCTTTATAGGTCTATAATGGCATTGGATTCTAGGTTTTAATTTGAATTTGGTTGGATGATGGACGGATGGACGGATGGAGGAAGGATGGATGGATGGAGGAAGGATGAACGGAGGATGGATGGAAGGAATGGACCGGAATGGACGGATGGATGGAATGGAAGGATGGAAAGGGATGGAATGGAGGATGGATGGAAATGGAATGGATGGAAATGGGCGTGATGGACGGAGGATCTGGATGGAGGACGAAAGGATGGATGGATGGAGCCGGAGGACGGAAAGGAGCCTGGACGGAGGATGGATCTGGAGCCGGATCTGATCTGCCGAGCACGGATGGACGAAATGGATCTGACCGGATGAACGGAGGATGAGGAAAGGGAGGACGGATGGACTGACGGAAAGGAGGAAAGGAAGGAGGAGGAGCCCGGAATGGAGGAAACGGAGGCAATGGAATGGATGGATGGATGGAATGGATGGATGATGGACAAGGAGGAAAGATGGACGGACGGAGGATGGATCTGGAGGAAAGATGGATGGATGAAAGATGGATGGATGAAAGATGGAAGAACGGATGGAAAAGAAAGGAAGGAGGAAGAAGGAAGGAGGAAAGGAAGGAGAAGGAAGGAAAGAAAGGAAGGATGGTCGGTAAAGGAAATGGATGGATGAAAGAGGAAAGGAAAGTGGATGGATGGTCTATGGATGATGGATGGATGGAATGGATGGATGGATGGAGCTGGATGGATGGATGGAGATCGGAAGAAATGGATGGAATGAAATGGAATGGAGGAAGGATGGATGGATGGTCTATGGATGATGGATGGATGGAATGGATGGATGGAATGGGGATGGAATGGATACACATACACTGTAAATATAGATCCACTTTTGTATTGGTCGTGGTTATAAATTTGTCATCTCGTAGATCCACTGTAGGCCCTGGCTACGATCACTGAAATATCAAAGTATAGATCCACATTGTATCTTCAAAGTGGGCTATACCCTTTTTATCAATACAATTATGGATCCAAGTAAGGTATTTATGGCGCCCATATTCCTCGCTTGTCTTGGATCACCCAAGAAGCAGGGTGCATGCCCGCCTTTGCCTTTGGAAATATGTCACATGGTTTGTTGGGATGTTTGTGTGCGTACTTTGTCGCTCCTCGAAGTCTATACCCTTGTTTCTGAGAGTTCAAGGCGCATTTCAGTAATCACCAGATTCTTAACTTCACTTTGGGGGCATTCTGCTACACGTCCAAATTGCTCAGATGGATAAGTGTCGAATTATCCCTCTCAATTGTCGTAAGTGTCGTGCCTTCCCACAACTTTCGCAAGTGTCATAAGTTGGTCACTAGTGCCTTGCATGGATGGCCAGACATACCGGCCATGATAATGACAATTAAGGACACCTTGCACATCTCACATGACCGGGATTTGAAGGAGGAGAGAACTGATCTACCTGTCAAACAACCTTTGCCATCCGAAAAGCACCCAAAAATCGAGTTTTGGAGAGGAGCGCTCTACTTATTCGGAGCCCCCAATACAAAATCGAGGCTGCTATACCCCCTCGCCCATTTAAGGGAGCGCTTATAGATTTTGAGAGCTACTGGCGCTCTAAATCTTAATACTAGGGAGCTTACAACGCTGACGGCCCTTTTTGGGGGAGTGCTACCTATTTTGGGTGGTTGTTAAGTCGCTGAGAAGGAACAAGCTACATTTTCATCTCATGGAAAGCAGCTTTTTGATTCAATCCCTCTAGTCCAGTCTTACGATCTTAGGGGCGATCCTCAACTAAAGGAGACAAATCCTCAACTTCCTGGAAGGATATCTCTCAAGTGGGTTGAAGCCTCCATATAAACAAGCTTAATGGTGAATGGGGATTTGAATTGGAGAATGATACCAAACCCATGATCTCATAGGTGAGGAAGGAAAAAAGGAGAATTTACAATCAAACCATGATCTCGTAAGTGGTGTTGGAGCTGATGGGGGATGAAGAATTGAACATATGAAACTTATGATCTTGAGAAAACTTACAAATACCAAAGGAGTGACTGAAGTTGTTGTTATCCAGTTGTGGATCTTTCTGTGCAAGTAAGGGTTAGACGAAGAGGACTTTGATCAAGCCGTGATTCGTGATTCACGATTGTAAGTAATCGGCCACATTATTCTCATTAATATGACACGCCAATTCTCTAGTTTGTGTCCCATGTTACATGAACTTGTCATTTATTGATAGATCCTTTTCAAGCCAATGTCAATAGAGTAGCAAGTGGTCGTGTCTTGCCTTGTCCATGACCTCAAATAGAGCAAAGGATTGGAGCTTAACTCAGACCATGCAGGGACAAAACGTCGATAAAGAGGCACTTCTATCATCCTTCCTTCTCATGTGTGTTAGTTTAGATAGATTTGAAAAGAAATCAGTGTCCACGTTAAACATTTTTCTCCTCTGTCTAGGGTTAAGGTCAAGCCTTAGAGGTGATCTACTTGTCCTAGGAGATTTTCCTACAACAAAGAGGCCTAGTCTCTTGCTAAGATTCTTAAGCATAAGTCCCAAGAGGATTTCTCACCTTAGGGTTTTGATCTTATTCATTTGATCCTTGACCTAGGTCATCTAGAAGAGGGAAACAGCATCTAGGTACTCCAAGAGGCTTTGCACCTTAGAAATCATTTTCTTGAAGATTTTAGTCCTAAGGCCCAAAAAGGCTTTTCACCTTAGGGTTTGAAACCTCATTCTTCTTTATCATCTAGTTAAATATTCAAGGTATTGCATGCTTGACTCCACAAGCCCTAAAAGACAACGACACTAGTCTAGAAAGACAACGACACTAGTCTCCTAAAGGGATTTGACTAACCCTAGTAACTCTAACCTTAACAAACAAATGATATCTATTGTTGTTATAAAGGTTTTCTACAACCACTAGGGTTTACTTTAATTGTTGCATATTTACTTGAAATAGTGGCTAAAGGTACTGAGAATTATAGTCTAGCAATTGGATGTTGTTGCACATTTTGAAGGCTTAATTATTATGCCCAATTGCTATATTTCCTGGCACTTTTCCTAATAATTGATGTTGCAACATATTAATTGTTGTTATACATTGTCTTGTTGTTGTAATTTGCAACAACAATCGGTTTGTTTGATTAACTAGTGTATAAGAGGTCATTAATGAGTTATATAACTTGGTAATTTTCTATATTATGCTTTGGATCGTTTATTGTCTCGTACAGGTACAACAACTACCTTGTTACCCTCCTTTGCCTCCTCCTAGGACCTAGACTCCAAATTACTCTAGGTGAAAGACCAAGATAGGGGTTGTAGGCTTAGTTAATCTTTTATTTGATTTTTGAGGTCACCACAGGAATCCTCCCTTGTGTTGGACCTTCCTCCATCACTCAAATGAGGGAAGTATCTACCTAGGGTGACAAAGGGTAGAACTTCCAACTGTTACACATATAGGTATCTTGTGGAGGTTTTGCACAAGTACAACCATGATAACAATCTCACCTTCTAGTTGGTTTTTATCCCTTATTAAGTTTCCCATGTTACATATTGTGTTCAATTGTGTAGATGGTGTGTATATTTAATTGTTCTTTCTACTTCCTTAGTTTTGGCTATTTCCATACCTTGAGCAATATGATAGTAATAATAAATCTAATATCTAAGGTATTAAACTTTATGATAAAATATTTTAGAATATTGTAAGGTCTTTTGTGACAAACTGTTCTAAAGTGTATCATCCATGGCGCTTTTACATATCACCCTATCTACAATCGATAATAAAAGAAGGTGTGAAAACAAAAATTATGTTGTGTCTGAATATGTAAGCATGTCTATTGAACTAATAATTTTTTGAAAAGTAAAAGTTGCTTTCCTTCTTATTGGTCACACCTACAACCATATTGATAAAATGTTTAGTCTTTTTGCAATAAATTTGAACAAGAAAATGTTGGCAATTTACCATCATTAATCGGAATTACTAAGAAAGTATACTCTAGAACCTGTTGTCTACACTTGAATGAAATTGTTGATGTGTGAATATTTTTTATAGAATGCATGGAGAATAAAAATGTATTGAAGAACTAGATATTATTAGCTTCCAACCTCAATTTTGTATCCAAAACATAAATGAGAAAACACCTATATGGGAAAAGCAACAATGCTCAACGAATCCAAAATGGCTTGATTAGGGTTTGGCATTTTGGAAGTTCATCCCAAATCATCACATTTACGCATTGAAGTTTTTGTTATTACAATCAAATCTTGAGTTGCATAATGCATAGAAACAAAATAGAGATATGGATAATTATGAATGCTTGAAGGAAATATTTTTTTATATTAAAGATACATGTGAATTTCAAGCTCAACAAACAGAAGATATATTGATTGAAACACTCCATTTTGTTTCCATTTATGCAACACCAAATGAATGTGAGGAAAGAGTTATTTTTTAACATATAATCTCATAGTCTTGTATTCTCTTCACAATCAAGGACAATAAATGTATATTGGATCTAGAAGATAACGTGCATATCACAAGGCGATGGAAGAGCTCTACAAGGGCCCAATACAAGATCTTAAAGAGAGTTGCATGATTGTTGTTTTGGCCATCGAAAATCCATACGATTATCCATTCTAAATTGTAGACATTATAACTTTCATTAAATAAAATGAAGAATTCATAATAGTTGAAGTACATTGGTATGCAACAAAGAGATGCCCATTTAATGGTGTGGGCAAACTAAAGATGGTGTTGAAAAACATACCAAGAAATTAGAGAAAAATGATCAAAATATGAATCATTGTCGCATTGACATCTTAAAATTGAAAGATACTGACATAATGGTTTGCGACTTCAATTTGAAAAGGAGATGCACTCATTGCTCCAAGACTATATACATTATGAATGAGTTGTTGCCACAATAACTAGTTCAAAGATGGGAGTTTGGTGAACCATCTCGTAGATCGAGAAGGCTTGTGACATTTGAAATGTTGGATATACATGAAGACTTAGATTGTGCACTTATTGATAATAGAGAGGAACATGGGTCATCTTCATCTTTATCCAAGCATTCATTTGAAGATAATGCAAACTTTGAAGGTGTCTTTGAATTCATGCATGAATTTGACAAATTGTTGAATTGTCTCAAAAAAATTATGTCTCTCTATATATGTGATTTGACTATGAAAATGTAATACCATTTGTTTTGAAATAAGTTGTGTAGAATTTTTTTCTTTAATATTTGATTATTAGTTATTTTTTTCTTGATAAATAAATAAAATAATTGGAGGTAATGCTGAATTTCAAATTTGTAAATGTGTTATTAAAAAAATTAGGAAAAAACTATAAAATTATAGGATTTTATGGAATGACCTTGTGATGGCATTATATATGATATTGAGGTTTTATAAAAGGTTTAAAAAGTTATTTTTATAAAAATATAGTGATAGAAATATCATTATTTATAAAAGGCTTGAAAAGTTTATGTGATATTGATGAAAATAATTGTTCATAATCCATCTGGTTTCTTTATATAAAAACTTCTAAAAGTTATTTTTGTTAAAAACTATAGTGATTCTATTCACATTATTTAAAAACTTAAAATTTTATTTTGTTAAAATGGTAATGATGTCACCGTTATTATTTTTTAATTATAACTATAAAATTAAAAAATTAAAAAAAAAATGATGATACTACACCAATATATTTTCAAATTTATGATAAATTTGAATTAAAAAATGATATTAGTTTCTATGTTTGGCTCATGATTTCTTTGAGTCAATCCTCAACATTAGAATTAAATGTTCTACGTACACAAACATATGTTTGTGTGTCTATCTCTCTATGTGTGCATTTAAATTTTCAACACATTCACCATCCACCTCATATGTATAAAAAAGTTTGATAAATAAACACACTGTTTTAATCCATGCCATGTTCAAGAATTGACCATTTTGTAGGATGATTGCTATCCATATTATCAAACACAACAAGATACTCAAAATTGGGCCAACAACCACAAGAGATATGACATTTGGGTCATCTTGGCCATTTTATATGACTTAAAGAGTGACAACAACTTTTTGATTTTTTGATCGAAAAATCATACACTCTTGTTAAGCTAAATTAATCTTTAAAAAAACATAAAAAAATTGATCCAATATTTATTAGCAAGCTTTCAAGCAAGATTCTTTGACTCTTATAGGATCTCTAATGAGCTCATGTGAATTTCACCATCCATATTCTCCAAAAAGACTAGTTCCAAGTTCTTTTTTGGAAGATCCATCATTGTTCTCCTATGACCCTAGGGTGGCTCCCAAGAGAGGAGACTAGAAACTTGGAGGAGGGTGTGCCCTTTAAGACATTGTTGAGTCAATAACATCACAAGTCTCACTTGGGGGTGGATTTGCATCCTTTGCATCAACATTTGGCTCAATACCACCTCAATCCTTGAGAGGTTCTATCTAATTGTGATTAATGTTATAGTCCTTCTATTTGGTGGGTATGCAATTCTTTTAACTTTTTCCCCTAAAAAGACATTTACCTTCAAATAAGATGCAACTAAATGTACATCTTCAAAAACTTTTTAGTAAAAAACAATGTGTTCAGAGTGCAATACTTTGTCCAACAATAATACTTTCATTCTAACACTACTTTTTTAAAAAGACCAATGCTCAAATCAATATACTTCCTCAAACTCTTCACACTATTTTAAAGAGCAAACAATTCTAATATCTAATTTTTTTTTTTATCAATCCTTCATCAAAATAACATAAATACAAATTCAAATAAAAGATAAAGGTTGATAAATTTATTCTTCAAAGATATATATGAAATGCAATGTAGATGTTCAAAATTTACTATGTACAATTTCTCTTCCTACCTAAATATATTATTTAAATTTCAATCATATTCATAACATAAAGGAATCTATATAGGACTTGGTTAAATCGCTCTACCTTTTGGGTTTTTGGCCGAAATCCTAGATGTAAATTTGACAAAATCTCTATTTTATGTTGTTTAAATTGCATTTATGAATGCATAAATGGATCTCAAATATGGTCAAAACCCTCGTGCACTCTGGACTATATTAAACTTGCATTACCCAAATCAGCAGACCAACCATTCATCACCTAATTCTTGGTAAAATCAAATGGAAAAAGTTACTGGAAAACAACCAAAAGTAGAACGTTTAGACTACAAGTACTATATATATCGTTGTCATAGAATTGTGTGCTCCTACAATTGTGAAGATGGAATTGTAAGCAAAACAACAATCCTCATAAACTCATATGCTGCAACAATTGTGAAAATGGAATTAAAAGAAAACAACAATCCTCGTAAACTCGTATCTTGGACAAAAGATTTACCAAAATATCTTCTATCTACTCATCCGGTGGAGATATATTGAGAACCACTTTTATGGACTTCATCATGGAAAATGTAATGCTCGATATCAAAGTACTTCGGTCTGTTTGGAACACCTGGCTTTTCTTTAGCTAGCTCTATATGACTTTCTTTGATCACATTACAGATATCATGGTTGGATCACCTTTTGTTTCCCGCTAGCTCATGACATCGTGGTAAGACTCAAAGTGGAACATATCCAAGTACTTTTCCATATCATGATAGTTTGCCATTGATTAGCAATCCATCATCCCCGGACTTCTAAGTAAATCCATTTTGATCTCTCTGGCTATAGAGAGTTTTCACTATTTATGTTGTTGCACATGAGAGGCTTTGCACCAATTTTGCTTGAATCCATACAAGATCTTCTCTTCCATCCGTGCATCTAAGGGTCTCTTTATGGTATAAATTCTCAAAACTTGAGGTTCTCTCTTCATATACTTTGTTCACTATTCTATTGAGGAGAATGTACCTACACTCCATCCATGTAAACCTAAACCCATGGATAATGTAGGAGATATAATGGCTCAATAGAGGTATAACTCAAGCCTATTCGGAACAAGCTATCATCATAGTCTTTCCCTCCATCCGAGAACCTTTAGCTATGTATCTCGCAATGCTTCCATTCATAAGTCTTCTGTACACCATTCTTCATCACAACTTCCATTTCTTCCGCTTGATTGTTTCTAGTGGGTTAAAACCAAGTCAGTAGTTTTGTGATTCTTGATATAATGACAAAGTTGTTCTGGCTTCTTTCTCTCTTGGAATATTCATTTTATTCCTCATGTTTCTATTTATCTCTTGAGTTCATGGAGTTTCTATAGATTCCATGCCCCTAAGATTCCAACTCTTCCCTTCCATCATAGGATCATGGATGGATGGACAACGAGGGATAATTTTAAGGCTTCTTTTCAAAGAAGACTTCTAAATTCAAACTAAACACGTACTTCTTTCTTCATGGTTGCCACCATTGATGGGAACATGGATAGATACTCATAACTCTCAATGGATCATATTATTTAGATTAGCTCCCTCCTAATCCTGCTTCATGCATGAATGCATGCTCTTCTTTGGAATTATATAATCAACTCCTCCATCTTAAGAGAGTCCACGCTTCCATCTCAGATCCTTATTGCCTTTTGCAAAGTGTCACAAGTCTCATGTTTCTTCAAGTTTGATTCGGGTTTCGGCTTATCTTGGGTACCATTACTTATGTTAATATTTCACAGAATTGTTACCAAGGAGGCCAATTCACTTCCATCTTTCCTTCTTGAACCGTGGTTCCAATGATCTTCCTTTCACGCATGTCCAACACTTTATTCCTTGGCAAGGATGAGGTCAATCCTTGTCTTCCTGACGCTTACGAAGTTAGAAGCCCTTCTACTTGTTTCCGACTTCAAGTAGAGTAAGTCATAACCACTTTGACTTGGTCAACCCTTTGACTTTGACCAAAAATCCAAACATGACGCTTTTGCTAGTTGATGGTACCAATAGGTGTGCTAGGATAGGGTGCACTAGTTTATCCATAAATTAGGTCAATCTCTTCACTTAAGGTGCCTCAACAAGAGGGTTAGGGTTTCGCTGTTGTAGCGAAAACCGGCCGCAATTGCAAATACAACTAAGCAACTCCTCCTAACCTATTGTCCAACGGTTAATCGCTTAGCATAGTGTGGCCCATAACCCGTTAGGAAAGTACCGTGTGCTCATTTAACCATGTATTAAATATAACAATATTGTCACCCAACCATAGATTGAAGCCACCCCCTGTTAATCTTTAACCTTGACAAAGATCGATTCCTAAGAAAACTAATAGCTAACCAATGGCTAATGTAAAGATAACCAAGCCTGATCATAAAGTCCAACCATAACTAATAGAAAGTCCAAGCCTAAACCAAAAAACTAGAATTGTTGCATACAGCTGGCTACAGCCTACTCCCCCTGTGACTCTGCACACTTGCTAATTTTCCTCAAGAAGTATATCTCTTCCCAAATTGAAATTTCGAAAGTTGTCCGTACAAAATGAGGTCCTGCTACTTGTATTTACACCGCTTTCCTCGAAATGTCCAATGACTTCATTCCTGATGCTAAATACTTAATAATAATTATTTCCTTGATTTAATTTGTCTCTCTAGGGTTAGGCTCTAACACTTTAGGGTTTCTTCTGCTTCCCACATTCATTCTCGCTGTGGTTACATGTGGAGGTAACACCTCACGCACTACCATATCAACACCCATTCCATGAGAGATTGGTGTAAAGGGGATAAGTATTTTATTTTACCCATCTCATTTTAATTGAAAAAAGTAGTTATATGAGCTTCTTAGGGAAGGCCACGTGGGTTCTTGATTTCATGTAGTTATATAAACTCATTTTGTGGGCTATCGAGGAGTTCTCCATTCACTCTTTCATTCACTTTGATCATTCATTATTCCCCATTCATTATTCTTGGTTTTGGGTTGGGGAAAGAAAATGAATTGCAGGGAGGAAGGAAGAATTTGTTTTGTTGGTTGTAGTAATTACAACTGTATTCCAACCATGAATTGGTGTATGTATGCTTAAGATGCATTAGCATGTGATAAACATTGCTCACAACTGCGAATCCTAAGAGTCCCAAAATGGATATTCCGGACCAGATTCATTGATCCTTGGAAAGAGGTGTGTGGACAGCCTGGGGACTGCGTGGAAATGAAGGGGGTTCATTTTCTTTGGGTGGTGCAAAATGAGAGAAGAGAGATCATGTACTTTGGATTGATGTGTGTTGAGAAACTTGTGAGAACTTGATTGTTAATATGTTTGGGAAGTCAGAGGTCGCCTCGAATTCATCACAGGGATTCATAGCCTTGGCCTGTGGGTGACCTCGTTGTTGAGACTTTTACCAAAATCAATATCTATGGTTGGGTGGAACGCCCACGGGTTCACTGGGCCAGGATGGATTTTGTTGATAATTCTCTTGTCATGGTTTCTCTGTTGTGTTTTTGTTTCCACTTTGTATTATTTATTATCTATGAGATTTGTTTTTATAATATGCACGTTTTGTCAAGGCTGGTTAAAAGTATGGCATATTGTTCATTTCCATTTTAGGCACAACATGAATCTTGATTATTGCATGTGGTCCTTTCATGCTCCTTTATTAATTAAATGTTATCAAAATTTGAAATCACTCTAGTGAATCTTTGGAGTAGCTGGTTGGGTACGCTATATGTTGTGCCTTTATTGTAGGATACGACATGTGTGATGCAGAGAATTGAGTCACCCATTGGCTTGACACTCATATTTTGGCTTTCACATCTTATGGACCTTGGATGATGGTTATATGGGCTTGTTTATTATAGATATGGTCATGGTGGCACAATGAACATGTACCCCACACCTTGGGCTCTACACCCTAAAGACTATCATGCATTGGATGGACGTTGCACTAGGATATGATTGGAGGACACTCAGAGATGATATAAAACCTTCTCCTACTTGGATTCCATCCTTTACACCTTGGATGTTGGGAATTTAGATGATGACGACATGCTAGGGTTTAGTGGAGATGATGGGGTTTGTTTCCATTTGGACACCATGTGATGAATTGAGATGACACATGGCATTCCTCCATCATTCTCACCATGTATTAAATGACACTGGCTCGGTAGAGGCCCTCCCATCCCATCGAGGAGTGATGTCACCACACGCAGGACCATTATTCTATTATTTGTTTGACTTTTAACATTTCTAGAGGCTAATTTGAGGGGTCGACTCCACTTGTAAGATGAATTATTGATCTTGTGGATAATTGAGCACCAGTGTTTCCCATAATTATACAGTGCTCCATTTCATTTTCATATCATCACTTCACCCCCTGCACCATGTGGGAGAGCCTCTCTAAAAATTCTGCTATCTTCTTGAGGAGGACTATCAGGATGCTTTTCACCTCTTGGATGATATTTTGTTGCAAACTAGGGTTTCTCTTGGTATAAAAAACTTGGATAAGTCAATGATTTTATTTAATTGATAAGCTTCCACCTCATGGTGTAAATTGTTAATTGCTACCCATTGGGTGGCTGTTACTTTTATTTTGGTAACTGCTAGGATGGCACAAGCAAGTCTTTAATAATTTTGTTTGTCCAAGTTTTGGTGAAGGCATTAAGAGACCTAGTCTCTTGCTAAGATTCTTAAGCATAATGCTCAAGAGGCTTTTCACCTTAGGGTTTTGATCTTAGTCATTTGGTCCTTGACCTAGGTCATTTAGAAGAGGGAAAACATCTAGGGGCCCAAGAGGCTTTGCACCCTAGAAACCATTTTATTGAAGATTTTAGTCCTAAGGCCCAAAAGGTTTTTCACCTTAGGGTTTGAAACATCATTCTTCTTTATCATCTAGATAAATATTCAAGGTGTTGCATGCTTGACTCCATAAAACCTAAAAGACAACGGCACTAGTCTAAAACTCTTCTTGTGGTGAAAACATTCTTAGAATTAATATTATGTCTCCTAAAGGGATTTGACTAACCCTAGTAACTCTAACCTTAATAAACAAATGATATATATTGTTATGTCTCCTAAAGGGATTTGACTAACCCTAGTAACTCTAACCTTAAAAAACAAATGACATCTATTGTTGTTATAAAGGTTTGCTACAAATCCACTAGGGTTTACTTTAATTGTTGCATACTCACTTGAAATAGTAGCTAGCTGAACCTAGAATTATAGTCTAACAATTGGATGTTGTTGCACATTTTGAAGGCTTAATTAGTATGCTCAACTCCTATATTTCTGGTAATTTTTTCCCATTGATGTTACAAAATATTAATTGTTGTTATACATTGTCTGTTGTTTTAGTTTGGCAACAACAATCGATTGTTTGATTAACTAGTGTATAAGAGGCCATTAATGAGTTATATAACTTGGTAACTGTCTATATTATACTTTGACTTTTATTGTCTCGTACAGGTTAACCAATTACCTTGTTACCTTCCCTGCCTCTCCTCCTAGACCTAAGTAGGACCTAACATTTAGGTGACCAAGATAGGGGTTGTAGGCTTAGTTAATCTTTCTACTTGATCCCTTGAGAAAACACCTATATGCTAAAAGCAACAATGCTCAACGAATCCAAAATGGAGCTTTCATTAGGTTTGGCATTTTTGAAGTTCATCCCAAATCATCACATTTACGCATTGAAGTTTTTGTTATTACAATCAAATGTTGAGTTGCATAATACATAGAAACAAAATAGAGATATGGATAATTATGAATGCTTGAAGGAAATAAAAAAAGTCTATTAAAGATACATGTGAATTTCAAGCTCAACAAATGAAGATATATTGTTTGAAACACCATTTTGTTTGGTCGTATGCAACACTAAATGAATGTGAGGAAAGAGTGATTTTTGACCATATAATCTCATAGTCTTATATTCTCTTCACAATCAAGGACAATAAATGTATATTGGATCTAGAAGATAACGTGCATGTCACGAGGCAATGGAAGAGCTCTACAAGGGCCCAATACAAGGTCTTAAAGAGAGTTGCATGATTGTTGTTTCGGCCATCGAAGATCCATACGATTATCCATTCTAAATTGTAGACATTATAACTTTCATTAAATAAAATGAAGAATTCATAATAGTTGAAGTACATTGGTATGCAACAAAGAGATGCCCATTTATTGGTGTGGGCAAACTGAAGATGGTGTTGAAAAACATACCAAGAAATTAGAGAAAAATGATCAAAATATGACTCATTGTCACATTGACATCTTAAAATTGAAAGATATTGAGATACTTGTTTATGACTTCAATTTGAAAAGGAGATGCACTCATTGCTCCAAGACTATATACATTATGAATGAGTTGTTGCCACAATAACTAGTTCAAAGATGGGAGTTTGGTGAACCATCTCGAAGATCGAGAAGGCTTGTGACATCTGAAATGTTGGATATACATGAAGACTTAGATTGTGCACTTATTGATAATAGAGAAGAATATGGGTCATCTTCATATTTATCCAAGCATTCATTTGAAGATAATGCAAACTCTGAAGGTGTCTTTGAATTCATGGATGAATTTTACAAATTGTTGAATTGTCTCAAAAAAATTATGTCTCTCTATATATGATTTGACTATGAAAATGTAATACCATTTGTTTTGAAATAAGTTGTGTAGAATTTTTTTCTTTAATATGATTAGTTATTTTTTTCTTGATAAATAAATAAAATAATTGGAGGTAATGTTGAATTTCAAATTTGTAAATGTTTTATTAAAAAAATTAGGAAAAAACTATAAAATTATAAGATTGTATGGAATGACCGTGTGATGGCATTATATATGATATTGAGGTTTTATAAAAGGTTTAAAAAATTATTTTGTTAAAAAATATAGTGATAGAAATATCATTATTTATCAAAGACTTGAAAAGTTTATATGATAAGTTTATATGATATTGATGAAAATATATTGATGAAAATAATTGTTTGTAATTGGTTTTTTTTATAAAAAACTTAAAAAGTTATTTTTGTTAAAAACTATAGTGATTCTAATTACATTATTTACAAAAAAAAATTAAAATTTAATTTTATTAAAAAATACAAGGATGTGAATGTTATTATTTTTTAATTATAACTATAAAATCTAAAAAAAAGTGATGATACTATACCAATATATTTTCAAAACTATGATAAGTTTTCATTATTAAAAAAATGTGATATTAGTTTTTTATGTTTGAATCATGATTGCTTTAGCCAATCCTCAACATTAGAATTAAATGTTCTACATACACAAACATATGCTTATGTGTCTATCTCTATGTGTGCATTTAAATTTTCAATACATTCACCATCCACCCCAATATATGTATAAAAAGTTTGATAAATAAAAAATATGACATGTATGAGATTAAATTATTTTAATCCATGCCATATAAAAAGTTTGATAAATAAAAAATATGTCATGTATGAGATTAAATTATTTTAATCTATGCCATATTCAAGAATTGACCATTTTGTAGGATGGTTGCTATCCATATTATTAAACATAATAAGATATTCAAAATTGGGCGAACAACCACAAGAGATATGACATTTGGGTATCTTAGGCCATTTTATATGACTTAAAGAGTGGCAACCATTTTTTGATTTTTTGATCGAATAATCATACAATTTATTAATCTACCTGAATCTTTAAAAAAACATAAAAAAAAAATGATCCAATATTTATTAGCAAGCTTTCAAGCAAGGTTGTTTGACTTTTATAGGATCCCTAATGAGCTCATGTGAATTTCACCATCCATATTCTTCAAAGGTACTAGTTCCAAGTTCTTTTTTGGAAGATCCATCATTATTCCCCTATGACCCTAGGGTGGCTCCCAAGAGAGGAGACTAGCAACTTGGAGAAGGGTGTGCCCTTTAAGACATTGTTGAGTCAATAACATCACAAGTCTCACTTGGAGGTGGAGTTGCATACTTTGTATCAACATTTGGCTCAATACCACCTCAATCCTTGAGAGGTTCTATCTAATGGTGATTAATGGTATAGTCCTTTTATTTGGTAGGTATGCAATTATTTTACTTTTTTCCCTAAAAAAAACATTTACCTTCAAATAAAATGCAACTAAATGTTCATCTTAAAAAAAAAAAAAAATTAGTAAAAAACAATGTGTTCAGAGTAAAATACTTTGTCCAACAATAATGCTTTCATTCTAACACTACTTTTTTAGAAAGACCAATGCTCAAATCAATATACTTCCTAAGACTCTTCACACTAATTTTTTAAAGAGCAATCCACTCATAATATTTTTTTTTTTTGAGCAAACCTTCATCAAAATAACATAAATACAAATTCAAATAAGAGATAAATGTTGATAAATCTATTCTTCAAAGCTATATATGAAACGCAATGTACAATTTTCTTCAGCATTTAAATATATTATTTAAATTTCAATCATATTCATAACATAAAGGAATCTATATAGGTGTTGGCTAAACGTTTTATTTTTTGGATTTTTTGACAGGAATTTGGTTATATAAATTTGGACAAAATCGCTATTTTCTGTTGTTTAAATTGTATTTCTGAATGCATAAATGGATTCAGGGTGCTGAAAAACCCATGAGACACTAGGATTATACAAACTTAGCCACTCAAATCTGCAGATCCAACCATTCATCACCAGATTTCTAACAAAATCAAACTAAAAAAATTGTCAAAAAACAACCAAAAAGTAGAACGTTTAGACTACTGTCATAAAATTGTGTGCTACTACACTTATGAAGATGAAATTGTAAGCAAAACAACAATCCTCATAAACTCGTATGCTGCAACAATTGTGAAAATGGAATTAAGAGAAAACAGCCATCCTCATAAACTCGTATGTTAACACAATTTTGAATATAGAATTGAGAGAAAAACAACTACTATTGTGAAGATGGAATGAAGAGAAAACAACAATCCTCATAAACTCGTAAGTTCTGAAGAAAAAACTAAAACAGGAAGATAAACGGTCATGGAAAGAGAAACTGTGCAGAGTGGATCTCATTCATGTTTTCACTTGAACACAATATCCTTAGAAAATAAAATGTAGTGCTATGTTAAGCTCATGAGAGATGCATACAGGCTTGAGACTCAGGAAAGAGTGTGCAAATGCTTAGAGCTTTTCTCTGGGGCCCAGAACAGGGGGCTGTTGGGGGCCTCTCACGATGGGCAGAATGTCGCCGGTGGCGTTGGAGCCCGCATAGACCAACCCCCCTCCTCCCGCCAGCAACAGAAACTTGAGCAGCAGCCCTCTCTTGGTGAACGGCTTCGCAAAAGTCTCAAAGAACTTGCTCTGTCCACCCACACACAGAGAGAAATAGCATCAACATCAATCCCTCCCATACAACAGAGAAAGGAAAATG
>SNQJ01S0091348.1:19676-32747 GCA_010110895.2 Picea sitchensis | reverse complement strand
GTCTTGGACAATATGGAAATATATCGATTCATAAGAACACTTAGCAGGTTTGGAGAGATATGTGATAGTGGACGAAAGCATGGATTCATAGATTGGTTCAGAGAGTGGTTCAGAGACAAAGAAACATTATCATAATGGATGATGATTACACAGGAAATGGCTCAAACAATGTGTTATAACCCTATAATTTATAGGATCAACTGGTGACTGAAATGTTATCACTTTAGTGTCTTGTTTGTCAAATGATTTTCCATTCTACAAATAATTTGATAAAAAGAAAAGAAAAAGAAAAATAAAAAGAAAAGAAAGAAAAAATAAAAGAAAAAGAAAAAGGATAAAAGAGGGCATAAAAGAAATTGGATAAAGCCCCATGCAATAACAGTGACTTGGTTCATACAGTTTAAACATGGCCAAGTCCTTTAAATTGATGTTGATAGGAGCAGTGAATAAGCTTGGCTAAACTGTTTAATCTTAGCCAAGTGATTTAGGTTAGCTAGTGAATAAATTTGACCAAATTGCCTAATCTTGGTAAAATAACCCCAAGATAGAGCAATTTCTTAGTCTAATAGTTTAATCTGGGCTAATTGTCATAGGTGATTAGGTTAGAACATAGGGTATTTTTCTTTATCTCAATAAAACAGGCATGATGATCGATGTTGAACCATATCTTTGAGGTTTAAAGGTTTGATGTCTAACCCCCATGGTGATGAAAACAAGGAAAATTTGGGAAAACCCACATAATGGACTTATCTTAAGTTTCAGAGAAAATATCATTTTGCGCTCACAGATTAAAGACAGTGCGCAAATGAACGGATGAGATGTTGTCGCTCAGATCTACGATTGACAGGCTTTTCCGGACCCCCCTAAAAGTTCTACCTTTAANGGGGGGGTGTGTCTGGAATCAGAGATAACTAAGGTGCGCATTTGAACAAATGAGGTGCCAACGCTTAGATTCATAGCTGATATTGAATTCCAGACCCCCCCAACCGTTCTGCTTTTAACAATGGGGAGGGGGTCCGGAATGTTGTTTAAACATCGCACACAGATCTACGATCTAAGAGAAGGCACACTGATGGACGACTGATGGTAGCTTTCGGACCCCCCCAAATCAATCTATTTTTAATGGAGGGGGGGGGGTCTGGAATGGATTTTTTTTCTGGTAGGCCCCTTTCCTCTACATGGTAGGAATCCACTGGTTCAGACTCCCACCACTTACCATGGTCTGACATACCCTATCACCCCATGACATCATCTTCCCCATTTTCCCCTAAAGATCACATCTCATTACTCTGTTAGTACTTTCACCATGTTACAATTCCCTTCACCATGGTCAAGTCCCAATCAACTCCCTCCACATCACTCAGTCATATTTTTCATTCATTGTCACCTACCATCTCACGCTCCAAATGATCCGTTGGCAATTTATTACAGGCTAACCTATCCGTTAGCTTGTTGAGCTTTCTCTCGCACCCAACGGGTATCCATTTTCTCAAAACTACCTTCACCCTTTATTCCCCCATCATTTCCCCTATCGTCGCACCAGAGAGTATTTTTCCTCGTTTCCTCTCCATTTCAGTCAGTTGTCCAAAGCCATAGTCATCCCCGCTAACTTTTTATTTTACTTGCAGGTATTTTGACAGTGATGGCGCCAAAATTAAAGAAAGAAGAAGCCGAGGAAAATCCTTTCCTCCTGCCTCTTGTCGATCTCAACAGGATTCATTTGGCTGATAAAGATCATTTAATCGCAGATACCAGATGCGAATTCGACTTCACATATTTACAATCATGGATAAAGGACATTTTCTTGGACGAGAGTGATGAAATTGGACTCTGGGAATCAAACCTTCCCCTGTATCTTTTCCCCCAGGTTCAACATTTCCCCAAATTCACCCTCAAATGACAGGCCCACTACATTCCTGACCAAAGAGCCATAGTATCTTCATCAGGAGAAAATCTATTTTTTATTACACCTGAAGCCATCGATTAGATGATGCAGATACCAAGAGTTGAATCCTCCTCCCCTTTCAATCTTGAAGTCATCATATAACTATACCAGAAACTATCATTCCCCTAAAGAGCTCAGATTTTTGAACTTTTTCTCCCGCAGGCCGCTCTGCTCCCTAAGACAAATCCCCCGTATCCTTCCTCACTGTTCTCAGTGAAGGGAAACCAAGTCATATCGTCACTCTGTGCTATGATGGGGTATTTTTCGGATCAATGCGTGGATGAACCCATATTGGGTTTTTTGTCCATTTTCTCTGCCGATGAGAGACCCACCACTCAGTTCGACTACAATACTTTCTTGGTGGACAATATTCATGAACAATTCTCAAATTTTGCCACAGAGGGCATGTTCCGATATTCCTCAATACTGGCTTACATGTTCACTTTCTTTCAAGCAAACAAATTCTCCTTCTCAATGCAAAAGATGGACAAAGACGGAAGGCCACAGGCGGTAACAGCTTGGACTTCACTACTCAGGCAAAATTCCACAAAATTCAGTTTCAAACAGTTTATCGAGCAGTTTTACCATCTATTGGTGAGCATGCTTAGTGGCATACCTAAGCAAAGAATAAACGAGGAGATTCAGAGGATATTACAGCTCTGAGATCTTACTAAAAATGGAAATTGGTATCTTTACCAAAACCACACCGAGATCAGAGTTTATGGATGCAAGTTGGCTCCATACAAACTGCCCAAGTACCTACCCATGAGGATATTTACTTTGGAGTACATAAGGCAAATGATTAACTCAGATGAAATACATTTCATGTCTCTGAAAAAGAAGCAGCAACTTAGAATCAAAGGGAAAATAGGATCTTTCATCTGCAATAGCCGAGACATCGGAGAGGAAGCAGATAGATTGCTAAAAGAAATGAAGTTGTAGGTTAGTTTCATATGGCACTATGACCCAAGCGGGATAATTTCAGAGATGAGGATTAAAAATAAAAACATTCCATATGTTCATACACCCAATCTTGAGATAGAAAAAATCACGAATCAAACAGAATGGGAGTCGAACACACTGGTTGAAATAGAATAGAAGAACCCTTCAGTCACTGTCTCACAGATGACTACACCATAGGTACCCAAGGAGAAAATACCCAGGAAGGATACCTCACCTTCCGTCACTGAAGTCTCAATTGAAGATTTTGAATTGCACACCAAAAGGCCAAAAACCAGTCATGCACCTGACACGGCTGGTGAAAAGGGAAGCCAATCCACTGCAACTACGAAGGATGATCAGTCACTTCTTGGCACAAGAAACAAACAAATCATGTCTATAGTTTTTTCCAAGAAACCCACGGATACTCCACCAGTCAACCAGCCGAGAAAAATAGGACCAAAATTGAGTGTTTTTGAGAAGTATGATATGATCAAAAAGAAAAATCAGACACTGACCAGCAATACTTATGGTTAGTTCTGGAAACAAACATCAACTGCACAACATAGACTGTTGTCTGCATTTGACACTGAGAAGGGTACAATGCACATGGTGTTTCTGTAAGCATAGGTGCCAGACTCTAAAGTAATCATCGATTACGAAAGGGAAACATTTGAATTTCAGACTAAAGATGTGTATCCTGATGATCAAACGGATCTGCACAAGAAAACTGGAGAAATGGTTTTCTCCACGTTGAAAAATGCTTCTACTTCTACCTCTAAGTTATAGGTATCTCTGAGCAATGTCCAGACACATCTGAAATTACAGAATATATCATCCTTTACAAAGGATAACATAATTAAGACATTGGAAGAACTGGTCCTCAAGATCGGGTATGATCCCTCGAACATGAAAGCAGTCGAGAATATGATTAAAAAGAAAAATTCTGATATAGAATCTCTGAGGAAATAGTTGAAACTACCACCAATAGAAGATTCACAGGAAAAGGAGATAGTTGAGACAGAAGGGGAAAAGGATGAGATGCCTAAGATGATCATGGAGCAGAATGCACAGTTGAAGGAGATGGAAGCAGAATTGGAAAAACTATTGAAAGAGAAGGAACAATAAAATCCTACGGAGGTCATTCCATTGAGCACAGTTCCACTCACAGGCGTAAGCACATCATCTGCAACATAAATTCCCTCAGCAACTCCACTGACAACTCTGGAGAAGATAGTAGAACTGGAAAAATCCATGGAGGAGATGAATTTGCAAGAGATAGAGATTAGTAGACTTAAAAAGTAGGTTGAGAACCTTTAGGAACTCAAGTCTTCTTACCAAGCCAGCTACGCCAAGGAGAAAAAAACATCAGACAAGCTCAAACAGGAATTACAACAGCTTCAAAAGAAAACAGTGGCAGGCAAAATACTCGCTGAGGTCAAGGAAAATGTCTGGATGGATATCAGCAAATCCATAAATGAAATATGGCCTATGGTAGAAATCATGTTCGAGCAGAATGAATTGGTGCAAAGAAGCAAGCAGGCAAGTGAAAATATAAGAGGAGAATTGGGAGAGATTCCCGCCGAAGCCACTGAGATCATTAAATTCCTGAATTTAAAAACCAAATAAGAGTTAGAGGAGTTGAAAATTGAAGATAGGACAAAAACCATCCTTGAGGTCAAGAGGGTCCTGACCAAGAGAGGATTGATGATACAACTGGAGGAAAAGGTTTAGGCTATGGACATAGGAGTGCAAAGATTTTTCAGCAAAATTGAAGCTCTGCAGAAGAAAGGCCTCCCTGGCTTAAGCTTCATAAATGACAAGTTAATGACACTATCTGATTATAAAAAGAAATTAGCCACCGTGGCTAAAGATAGTTCAAAATTATTGGGAATATAGGGAAGTATCACAGGCAAGGCCTTTTTAGAATCTTTCCAGTCAGACATCAGCATACAGCACGAGATCCAGTACATTTTCATCATCAAGCCAACTTTTTCCAAGTATATTGAGATGGATGAAGTATACCAAAGAGTGCTCAATGTAAGTGTTCCCAGTAACCTTCGATGGGAAGAGTTATGCAATCTAATCGAGTAAGAGCTAAGGTGTCCAAGCCTAGTCAGCTATCCAGTCAGATAAAGTCATGCAGAGGCCTCACCAACGGCTTACCCCAAAATCAACATGAAGATTTCAACACGTCATCAAACAGTTCCTAAATTTTTGTATCTTGTTGAGTTAGTTAGCTAAATTTAGATTTCCATGTCCTGATCTTTAATGACAGGGTCATATGTAACTTTTGATTATAAATACTTCAAACTTTGAAGTACCGAGGGCTAGTCTTTACGCCCCGAAATCTAGAAAGATTGTAATTTTTATCAAGAGATCTTCCAGTAATATAAAGAGACGTTTCATAGGATTCTCGCATGTTATTCATTGGTGATGTTTTCTTTTCTATGTTAAATGTTTTTCTTTCTTACTTGTCAATTTTGTTTTCTAATCTAATCTTTTAAAGTAGCACATGTTGTAGGATTTATCTTTGTATACCCTATTTACGGCTTTGAAAGATCTTAATGTTTATATTTCTTATATTATGGTGAAGAAATTATTAAATGATTCTTTACTTTAATTGATATTCTCACCTTTTCTACTATTCATCATTTTGCTGCTAAAGAATCCAATGAATGCATTATCTTTCCCTGTGAAAATAATATTTTAGTTTCTGTTTAGATTTCTATGTTTATAATACATACCCCATAGCCCAACGGAGGCATAAACTCTTTTCATCCAACTTAACAAAAACAAAAACAAACCTTTTCAATCTTATTTTGTTTAACTAGCCTAATATCTTAAAGTTAAAACATAGCTAAATCATACAGAGAGATCCCTCTCTGAAGCTAGTAGGGCTAGATTCCAGTTTCGAAGTGGTTGGATAAAGTTACCTCTTGTAAATTTCTTCTACTCTGACAACCTCTGGGAATTTACAGAGCGATAACATAGTGGCAACCATACTGGGGATCTCTGAACAAATATTCAACCCCATGTTTTCTTTTTCCCTAGAAGAATTTTTTTTTTCTAAAAAAAAAAAATTATAAATCTGAGAAAGAAATAATGTTTAGAGGTTGTTAAAAGCTTGTACATAGTAATTTTAGATTCATAAAAAATAAAAAATAAAAAATCTAGATCCTAAAAGAGCTTATACTTGATCCCACCCAGACCTGGAACCTGCGATAACAACGGATAATCCAGAACAATTACTCAGAAAGAAGACCATTGTAGAAGGATTAGGGAGTCATAGTCCCCGTCACAGGTCCCCTTCTCTTCGAGAGGAACTTTTTTCGCTTCAAGATCTCGACTTCGACACAATATTTGAACAAATCCTGTTTAGAACAAAATCTGATAGCTTTGTGACTAAAACCATTTTAGATCCAGCCATTCTGCAACCCCGGACCCCTGAAGTACTATCTCCCACTACAAAACATCAAACTGCTCACTCTGTGCTAGCCAGTCCCTCATCCTCCTCATCTTCTACCATTGACTCACCTATCATCCAGGTCACTGTCCCGCCTCCTCCACCAATCATGGCAGCCATATATTCTCACTTGGTGTTGGTCGCACCTCTACATGATATGCCCCAGGATTATCAAACGAGACTCCCATAGTTTGATGGTACAGGGACCTTGAACACACAACAACACGTTGATAAAATGAATGACTATTTTGACTTACAGGAAGTGGATGAAGTTGACATTCAAATGAGAATTTTTGAGCATAGTTTGACTGGGGACATTAAGAAATGGCACAAAGGATTACGTGCTGCTTCGGTGGTTGACATTACAGCGTTTCAAAGAAGTTTTCTGGACAGATGGGAGGTAAATAAAAATGCTCTCCAGATATTGTCAGAATATGAAAACATCAGAAGGAATGAAGGAGAGACAGTACAAGACTACTGCACCCATTTCAACAATCTGTACAATTCGATTCCAGCTGATATTAAACCCCCGCAAGGTTTGGCACTAATAAAATTCCATAACGGTTTTGACGCTAATCTGTCATATCAAGTAAGGGAAAGAAACTCTACCACCCTGGAGGATATGCAGAAAAGCGTGATAAGTGTACAATCCAACCTGTTGGCTAAAAGAGCATGGCAGAGGATGAAGAGGAGAGTCATGATTAAAGAGGAACCTTCCACATCTTCTTCTGATGCCAAACTAGATTCCTTTGCTAGAGCAGTGGAGAGGATGATGGAGAGACTTACTGTAACCGAAACAAATCCTCCTAGAGAAAACCAACCTGCTCCACAAATTCAGAATCCTAACTTCAGAAGAAATCCTCCTCAAATGAGGCAGAGAGATCCTAGGGATCAAAGAGAACAGAGGGGTCCTAATCAATAGATCAGACCACACCTACAGGAAAATTATGTCGACAAGGGTGAGGAGGTAATTGAAGAATTAGAAGACACACACATAAACCTCATGGGCATTCACGATAATGAAGCCATTTTTCTTACTCAGGAAGAGCAAGAACTTTTCCTTCTTTCTCAAATAGAGGTGAGTGAGGAAGCCAAAGAAATCAAATAGCAGGCATTTGAAAATGCCATTATGGAGGTACATAGGAAGTACAATCTGCAATGTAAAAAGACAGGCGAAAATTCCCCAAAAAAGGTAACCGAAATGAAGAAAACAGTCGAAACCAATAAAATCCCTGAGCCTTCTACCAAGAAGATACCCGAGAAAGTTAATGCTGAAACTCCAGCAAAAAGAAACCCTACCATTTTACAAATATCAACACAGTTTGAGGTTTCATCAACCAATCGAGCAAGTACTTCTGCTCAGAAAACTATGGTGGACAAATCAGAATTGTTGAGCCAAAGCAGAGCACCTACTCCTTTCAGCCTCGAAGTGGAATTAGAAAAAGTAAAAATTCTCATTCCCCTTTCTGAGTTGATGAGTAAGAATGCTTACTGATAGCAAGTGATCAAGGCGTTGAGCATTGAGCCTGATATAGGCACGATGGCCTTAACAGTTGGATCGGTGAATCATTCAGACACGGTGAATTTTACCGATGATCATCCTGAACTCCTATTTGGCCCTGAAGTTGATGGTCAGACTGACACTTGTGCTGTCGCTCCTTTTTACATTAGCCTTAATATACATGACTTGATTCTACACAATGTTATGTTAGATTCGGGTGATTCACATAACCTGATGCCTAAAGAAGTGATGGGAAAAAAGGGACCCGAGGTCACCAGACCTTACAAGGATTTACACTCTTTTGACTACAGCAAAGTCAGATGTATCGGGTTGATCAAGGACTTGTGTATCACCCTAGTTCAGATTCCAGCAAAAAGCATGGTTATGGATGTGGTAGTCATGGACGTTCCCCCAAAATATGGTATGTTGCTATCCAAGTCTTGGGGGGATAAGTTGAAATGTAGTTTGCAGTTGGATATGTCGTATGCCACCATCCTAGTTTTCGGGCAACAGAGAAGACTATACAGAGAGACTCTGATGAAATATATGGTCAGCAGCTAAGAAAACCACATAATTATCCTATGTACTCTGCTCACTCTGATCTAGATTCCTTCATCCTGTATAACGACGACAATATGGGAGAACAAATCGCTCAGCTGGAAGAAGATACATTTGACCCAAACGAAGACCAAGAAGTCACTGTGGCAAAAGGGAAGAAACTCGTAATAAGTGAAGAACTACCAGTAGCTTTCTAGAGCATGGATTTTGATGGAGCTAGAAGCAAAGAAGGAGCTGGAGTGGGAGTTTGGTTGCACAATCACAAATCCAGGTATTCAGAAAACCATTCTTACAAACTGAATTTTCAATGCACTAACAACATAGCTGAGTACGAAACTTTGATGCTCGGCCTAAAACTACTAAAGAAGGTTGGTGCCAAACAAATTATGGTAAGAAGCGATTCTGAATTAATTATCAAAAAAATTAAAGGTGAGTATGCAACAAAACATCCGAGGCTTAAGGATTATAGAAATGTTTTTTTGGATGCCCTTAAATGTTTCAGTGAAGTTGATTTGCAGGTGATGCCTAGGGGAAAAAACATTTTAGCAGATGGGTTAGCTACGTCAGCAACTACATGGAAGGTACCTTTTCATTCCACTCGCCCATACATGACGGAGGTGAAGTGCAGACCGAATTTCCCGGACAACATCAGATATTGGCAGGTATTTGGGAACGATGATCCAATTGAAGATTTTCTACAATGTAAAAATGATTTCGAGTGTACAAACATAGACTTAGAAAATGATGATGAAAATGTGGGTAAATCTATGTTTGGAAATGACAGTGTAAATAAAGTAGATTCAAAAGAGTTAGGTGAAGATGAGATAGAGTCTGATGTTTTTCATTTAAAGAGTATTGTTTTGCCTAAGGGTTTAGTTCTGTTAGAAGAATTATTTGATTTTAATGATGTAGCTAAAAAACCTAAAATTGAAGCTAGTGGGAAAGAGGTTGAATATGTTAACATAGGGACAGAAGGGAAACCCAGGATAGTAAAACTTTCCAAATCTTTATCCCCTAAGCAGAAACTCAAATACATTGAACTTTTCAAGGAATATTCAGACGTGTTTTCTTGGGGTTACGAAGATTTGAAGTCTTATGACACAAGCATCATACAACATAGGATCCCGATAAAAGAAGATCAAAAACCTTTCAGATAGAAACTTAGGAGAATCAATCCCAAGTTACTTCCCCTGATAGAAAAAGAAATCAAACACATGTACGATGCTAAAATCATAGTTCCCTTATGATTTTCCAAATGGGTTTCAAATCTGGTCCCAACCCGAAAGAAATCTGGGGAAATCAGGCTTTGCATTGATTTCCAAAACCCGAACAAGGTTTCCCTAAAAGACAACTACCCATTGCCAAAAATGGACCACATATTACAAAAGGTAGTTGGATCTAGCCGAATCTCCTTACTGGATGGTTTCTCAAGCTATAACCAGGTTCTCGTTCACCCTGATGACCAAGAGAAAACAACCTTCACAACATCTTGGGGTACCTTCATGTACGTAAAAATGCCTTTCAAGTTGATGAATGTTGGGGCCACTTTCCAAAGAGCGATGGCTATCGATTTTGTGGAAGAACTTGGAAAATTTATTGTCATTTATCTGGAAAATGTAACTGTTTATTCCCAATCCGATGACGAGCACTTAAGACATCTCAGACAAGTATTTGAGAAATGCAGGAAATTTATGATTTCTCTCAATCCTAACAAAAGCCTTTTCGGATTAGAGGAAGGTAAACTGTTGGGGCACATAATCTCTAAGGATGGTATTAAGATAGCTCCTAGCAGAATAGAAGCCATTCAAAAAGTGGAACACCCAAGGAATATTAAAGAGTTACAATCTTTCATTGGAAAAATAAACTTTCTAAGAAGATTTATACCTAACCTGGCTGAGTTTCTCAGGAACATCACCAACATGTTAAAAAAGGACACAAAAATAAAATGGAACTCTGAATCCACGCAGTCTTTTGAACAAGTTAAACATGCACTCACACAGGCTCCAGTCTTGATCAATCATGATTTTACCAAGGATTTTTACCTCTTCTCTTTCACTTCTGAACATACCATTGCAACAGTATTACTATAGAAAAGCAACGAAGGGTATGAACAACCCATAGCCTTTTTCAGTAAATCTTTAAGAGATGTTGCTTTGAATTATAAAATAATGGATAAACAAGCTTTTTCCCTGGTAAAATCCATAAAGGATTTTAGAGTGTACATTCTCCATTCCCACACCATCGCATACATTCTGAATGCAATAGTAAAGGACATTTTAACCCAGGACAATATAGACAATAGAAGAGGAAAATGGATTGCTATTATTCTAGAGTATTACATAGAGATTAAGCCTACTATACTGATTAAAGGTCAAGGTCTAGCAAAGTTAATGGCTGAATCCAATTCCCATGCTCTTGATATTAATTTCTTAGCTGCAGTAGATGAACAGGGAGAGCAAGCGACTCCAAGCATGAAAGAGGTATTTCTGAACTCTCCATGGTACGGACACATGATATTTGTTTTGCATAACTTGCAAACTCTCCCTGGTCTGATGAAAACTAAAGCTAGGTTTTTGAAATTGAAAGAATTAAAATTTTGCATTCTAGAAGGAAATCTCTATTGGAAGGATCCTGGAGGTATTTTGTTGAATTGTCTGTTAAAGGATGAAGCTGACAGAGTATTGCAGGATTTTCATGCAGGAGACTGTGGTGGTCATCTGAGCTAGAAGACCACAGCTAATAAAATTCTCAGAGCTGGGTTCTATTGGCCTACACTATTCACTGATGTGCATTAGAAAGTGACTTCGTGTCATAAATGTCAGGTGTTCGAGGGAAAAAGGAAACTCCTTCCTTTTCCCCTGAAACCAATCTTTGTTGAGGCTCCTTTCTAGCAATGGGGATTAGACTTTATCGGAGAAATACATCCTCCCTCTTCGGGCCAACATAGGTGGATTCTCATTGCTACAGAATATTTCACAAAATGGATCGAAGCTATACCAAGCAGGCAAGCTACTAATTCTGTCATTATTAAATTTCTAGAAAATAATATCGTGTCTCATTTTGGTTGTCCTAGAAAGATTATAACTAACAATGAAACTGATTTTCGATCTAAGAAGCTCATAGATTTTTTCAACCAGTACCATATTGGTTTGGGGAATTCCACAGCCTATTACCCTCAGGGAAATGGGTTGGTGGAGTCATCCAACAAAACCCTGGTTAATATTATTAAGAAGACGTTGCAAGAAAACAAAAATTCATGGCATAACAAGCTATTTTTTGCACTGTGGGAGGAAAGATTGACCACCAAGAGGTCAATCGGTATGTCCCCATATCAGTTTGTCTATGGCACTGAAGCGATTTTTCCTACCTCCTTAGGGGTTCCTGTAATGAAACTGTTGCAAGAGATGCAAGCCGAGACGAATGACTCCCAAAGAAGTATAAACTGGATTATCCATTTGCAACAGTCTAGAAAAGAAGTATACAACAAAAATCAAGTTGTCTAGTACAACATTAAAAATATCTTCAACAAAAGAACTAAAGAAGATGACTTTGAGCTAGGTGACCTGGTTCTGAGATGGGATGCCCGAAATGAAGATAAGGGGAAGCATGACAATTTCAACAGTTTATGGAAGGGACCTTACATAATTCATGCATTCAGAGGGAATAATGCTTTCCTACTCAACAACATCGATGGGACCAATCTGCCAAGAGGACCTGTGAATGGAAAAATGCTGAAGCAATATTCACCTCCTCAGTAGGGACTTTCAGTCTCATCTTTCCATTGTACAAATCATTTCATTTTTCTTACAAGTTTTTGAGTGAATAACTTTGATCAGATGGTTGAAGCCCGCAGAAAAGGCCCTAAGCCATTGAACATTATCATCAAATTTTCAAAAATAAAACAAATCAAACAACAAAGGCTACTGTGAAGTTTTTTTTTCCAGAACATCAGGAAGTAGGATTCTTGGCACTTCACAAGGAGAGTACCATCCCCAATTGGAGACGCTGTTATAACCCTATAATTTATAGGATCAACTGGTGACTGAAATGTTATCACTTTAGTGTATTGTTTGTCAAATGATTTTCCAGTCTGCAAATAATTTGAGAAAAAGAAAAGAAAAAGAAAAAGAAAAGAAAGAAAAAAGAAAATAAAAAGAAAAAGAATAAAAGAGGGCATAAAAGAAATTGGATAAATCCCCATGCAATAACAGTGACTTGGTTCATATAGTTTAAACATGGCCAAGTCATTTAAATTGATGTTGTTAGGAGTAGTGAATAAGCTTAGCTAAACTGTTTAATCTTAGTCAAGTGATTTAGGTTAGCTAGTGAATAAATTTGACCAAAGTGCCTAATATTTGGTAAAATAACCCCAGGATAGAGTAATTTCTTAGTCCAATAGTTTAATCTGGGCTAGTTGTCATAGGTGATTAGGTTAGAACATAGGGTAGTTTTCTTTATCTCAATAAAATAGGCATGATGATCGATGTTGAACCATATCTTTGAGATTTAAAGGTTTGATGTCTAACCCCCGTGGTGATGAAAATAGGGAAAATTTGGGAAAACCCACAAAATGCACTTATCCTAAGTTTCAGAGAAAATATCATTTTGGGCTCACAGATTAAAGACAACGCACAAATGAATGGATGAGATGATGTCGCTCAG
>SNQJ01S0091348.1:0-19271 GCA_010110895.2 Picea sitchensis | reverse complement strand
GTTTTTCTAGTGGGCCCCTTTCCTCTACGTGGTAGGAATCCATTGGTTCAGACTCCCATTACTTACCATGGTATGACATACCCTGTCACCCCATGACATGATCTTCCCCGTTTTCCCCTAAAGATCACATCTCATTACTCTATCAGTCCTTTCACCCTGTTACAAGTCCCTTCACCATGGTCAAGTCCCAATCAACTCCCTCTATATCACTCAGTTGTATTTGTCATTCATTTTCACCTGCCATCTCACGCTCCAAATGACCCATTGGCAATTTATTACAAGCTAACCTATTCTTTAGCCTATTGAGCTGTCTCACGCGCCCAACAGGTATCCGTTTGCTCAAAACTACCTTCACCCTTCATTCCCCCATCATTTATCCTGTTGTCGCACCAGAGAGTATGTTTCCCCGTTTCCTCTCTGTTTCAGTCAGTTGTCCAAAGCCACAGTCGTCCCCACAAAATTTTTGTTTTACTTGCAGGTATTTTGACAATGATGGTGCCAAAATTAAAGAAAGCAAAAGCTGAGGAAAATCCTTTCCTCCCGCCTCCTGTTGATCTCGAAAGGATTCATTTGGCTAATAAAGATAATGTAGTCTCAGATACCAGATGCGAATTCGACTACACAGATTTATAGTCATGGCTAAAGGACATTTTCTTGTACCAGAGTGATGAAATTGGACTCTGGGAATCAAACCTTCCCCTGTATATTTTTCCCCAGGTTCACCATTTCCCTGAATTTGCCCTCAAATGCTAGGCCCACTACATTCCCGACCAAAGAGCCATAGTATATTCATCAGGAGAAAATCTATTTTTTATTACACCTGAAGCCATCGATCAGATGATGCAGATATCAAGAGATGAATCCTCCTCCCCTTTCAATCTTGAAGTCATCACAGAACTATACCATAAACTATCATTCCCCTAAAGAGCTCAGATTTTCGAGTTGTTTCTCCCATAGGCCGCTCAGATCCCCAAGACAAATCCCTCGTATCCTTCCTCACTTTTCTCAGTGAAGGGAAACCAGGTCATATCGTTGCTCTGTGCTCTGCTGGGGTATTTTTTGGATCAATGGGTGGATGAACCCATATTGGGTTTTCTGTCCATTTTCTCCACCGATGAGAGACCCACCACTCAATTCGACTATAGTACTTTCCTAGCGGACAATATTCATGAAAAATTCTCAAATTTCCCCAGAGAGGGCATGTTCTGTTGTTCCTCAATACTAGCTTACATGTTCACTTTCTTTCAAGTGGACAAATTCCCCTTCTCAATGCAGAAGATGGAAAAAGATGGAAGGCTGCAGGCGGTAATAGCTTGGACTTCACTACTCAGGCAAAATTCTATAGAATTCAGTTTCAAACAGTTTATCAAGCAGTTTTACCATCCAGTGGTGAGCATGCTCTGTGGCAAACCCAAGCCAAGAATAAATGAGGAGATTGAGAGGATCTTACACCTCTCAGATCTTGCTAAAACTGGGGATTGGTATATTTACCAAAACCACACTGAGATCATAGTTTATGGATGCAAGTTGGCTCCATACAGCTGCCCAAGTACCTACTCGTGAGGATATTTTCTCTCGAGTACATAAGGCAAATGATTAACTCAGATGACATACATTTTGTGTCTCTGAAAAAGAAGCAGTAGCTTAGAATCACACTGGAGAGGAAGCAGACAGATTGCTAAAAGAAATGAAGTTGTAGGTCAGTTTCATATGGCACTATGACCTATGCGGGATAATTTTAGAGATGAGGATTAAAAATAAAAACATTCCATACATTCATACACCCAATCCTGAGATAGAAAAATTTGTGAATCAAACAGAATGGGATCCGAACACCCTGGTTGAAATAGAACAGTAGGACCCTTCGTTCACTGTCTCACAGATGACTACGCCACAGGTTCCCAAGGAGAAAAGACCTAGGAAGGATAACTCACCTTCTATCACTGAAGTGTTGGCTGAATATTTCCAATTGCACACCAAAAGATGAAGAACCATTCATGCACCTGACACGGATGGTGAAAAGGGAAGCCAATCCACTGCAACTATGAAGGATGATCAGTCACTTCTTGGCACAAGCAACAAACAGATCATGTCTACAGTTTTTTCCAAGAAACTCACGGATACTCCACCGGTCAACCAACCAAGAAAAATAGGGCCAAAATTGAGTTTTTTTTAGAAGTATGATATGATCAAAAAGAAAAATTAGACGTTGACCAGCAGTACTGATGCTCAGTTATGGAAGCAAACATCAACTACACAACACAGACTATTTTCTACATTTTACACTGAGAAGGGTAGAATGCACATGGCATTTCTGCAAGCACGGGTGCCAGACCCGAAAGTAATCACCAATTACAAAAGGGCAACATTTGAATTTTAGACTAAATTTGTGCATCCTGGTGATCAAATGGATCTACACAGGAAAACTGGAGAAATAGATTTCTCCACATTAGCAAATGCTTCTACTACTGCCTCTAAGTTACAGGTATCTCTGAGAAATTTCCAGACACAGCTGAAGTTAGAAAAGATATCATCCTTTGCAAAGGATAACAAAATTAAGATGTTGGAAGAACTGGTCCTCAAGATCGGGTATGATCCCTCGAATGTGAAAGCAGTCAAGGAGATGCTTAAAAATAAAAATGTTGATATAGCATCTATGAGGAAACAGTTGAAACTACCACCAACAAAAGATTCATAGGCAAAGGAGATAGTTGATACAGAAGGGTAAAAGGATGAGATGCTCAAGCTGATCATGGAGCATAATGCACAGTTGAAGGAGATGGAAGAAAAATTTGAAAAACTATTGAAAGAGAAGGAACAATCAAAGCCCATGGAGGTCATTCCATTGAGTGCAATTCCACTCACAAGAGTAAGCACAACAACTGTAGCAGAAATTCCCTCAGCAACTCCACTAACAACTTTGGAGAAGACAGTAGAAGTGGAAAAATCCATGGAGGAGATGAATTTGCAAGAGACAGAGATTAGCATACTTAAAAAGGAGGTTGAGAACCTTTAATAACTCAAGTCTTCTTACCAAGGCATCTACTCCAAGGAAAAGCAAACATCAGACAAGCTCAAACAGGAATTGCAACAGCTTCAAAAGAAAACAGTGGTAGGCAAAACACTCGCTGACGTCAAGGAAATTGTCTGGATGGATATAACCAAATCCATAAATGAAATATGTCCTATGGTGATGTTTTCTTTTCTATGTTAAATGTTTTTCTTTCTTAGTTGTCATATTATTTTCTAATATAATCTTTTAAAGTAGCGCATGTTGCAGGATTTATCTTTGTATACCCTGTTTCTGGCTTTGAAAGATCTTAATGTTTATCTTTTTGATATTACAGTGAAGAAATTCTTAAATGCTTCTTTACTTTAATTGATATTCTCACATTTTCTGCTATTCATCATTTTACTGATAAAGAATCCAATGAATGCATTATCTTTCCCTGTGAAAAGAATCTTTTAGTTTCTATTTAGATTTATATCTTTATAATACAGACCCCATAGCCCACTGGAGCTGTAAACTCTTTTCATCCAACTTAACAAAAACAACAACAAACCTTTTCAATCTTATTTTGTTTAACTAGCCTAATATCTTAAAGTTAAAACATAGCTAAATCATACAGAGAGATCCCTCTTTGAAGCTGATAGGGCTAGATTCCAGTTTCAAAGTGGTTGGATAAAGTTACCCCTTGTAAATTTCTTCTACTCTGACAACCTCTGGGAATTTACAGAGCGATAACATAGTGGTAACCATACTGGGGAACTCTGAACAAACATTCAACCCCACGTTTTGTTTTTCCCTAGAAGAAAATTTTGTTTCTAAAAAAAATGAAATTATAAATCTGAGAAAGAAATAATGTTTAGAGGTTTTTAAAATCTTGTACATAGTAATTTTAGATTCATAAAAAATAAAAATATATAAAAATAAAAAAAATTGGCTCCTAAAAGAGCTTATACTCAATCCCACCCAGACCTAGAACCTGTGATAGCAACTTATAATCCAGAACAATTACTTAGAAAGAAGACCATTCTAGAAGGATCAGGGAGTCATAGTCCCCTTCACATGTCCCGTTCTCTTCCAGAGGAACTTGTTTCCCTTCAAGATCTTGACTTCGACACAATCTTTGAACAAAGCTTGTTTACAACAAAATCTGATATCTTTGTGACTGAAACCATTTTAGATCCAGCTGTTCTGCAACTCCGGACCCCTGAAGTACTATCTCCCACTGCAAAACCTCAAACTGCTCACTCTGTGCCAGCCAGTCCCTCATCCTCCTCATCTTTTTCCACCGCCTCACCTATCATCTAGGTCCATGTCCTTCCTCCTCCACCAATCATGGCAGCCAGATATGCTCCCTTGGTGTTGGTTGCACCTCTACACGATATGCCCCAAGATTATCAAACGAGACTCCCATAGTTCGATGGTACAGGGCCCTTGAACGCATAACAACACATTGATAAAATGAATGACTATTTTGACTTACAGGAAGTGGATGAAGTTGACCTTCAAATGAGACTTTTTGCACAGATTTTGACTGGGGATGTTAAGAAATGGTGCAAAGGCTTACGTGCTGCTTCGGTGGTTGACATTACAATGTTTCAAAGAAGTTTTATGGACAGATGGGAGGTAAAGAAAAATCCTCTCCAGATCTTGTCAGAATACGAAAACATCCGAAGGAATCAAGGAGAGACAGTACAAGACTACTGCACCCATTTCAACAATCTGTACAATGTGATTCTAGCTGATATTAAACTCTCGCAAGGTTTGGCATTGATAAAATTCTCTGACAGTTTTGATGTTGTTAAGTCATATCAATTAAGGAAAAGAAACTCTACCACCCTGGAGGACATGTAGAAAAGAGCGATAAGTGTAGAGGCCAACCTATTGGTTAAAAGAGCATGGTAGAGGATGGAGAGGAGAGTCACGATTAAAGAGGAACCTTACACATGTTATTCTGATGGCAAACTAGATTCCTTAGCTAGAGTAGTGGAGAGGATGATGGAGAGACTTGTTGTAACTGAAAGAAATCCTCCTACAGAAAACCAACCTGCTCCACAAATTCAAAATCCTAACTTCAGAAGAAATCCTCCTCAAAGGAGGCAGAGAGATCCTAGGGATCAAAGAGAATAGAGGGGTCTTGATCAACAGATCATACCACCCCTACAGGAAAATTATGTCGATGAGGGTGAGGAGGTAATTGAAGAATTAGAAAACACACACATAAACCTCATGGGCATTCATGATAATGAAGCCATTTTTATGGAGGTACATAGGCACTACAATCTGCAAAGTAAAAAGATAGACAAAAATTCCCCCAAAAAGGTAACTGAAATGAAGAAAACAGTCGAAACCAAGAAAGACCCTGAGCCTTCTACCAAGAAGATCCCCGAGAAAGGTAATGCTGAAACTCCAACAAAAAAGAAACCATACCATTTTACAAAGATCAACACAGACTGAGGTTTCATCAACCAACTGACCAAGTACTTCTGCTAAAAAAACTATGGTGGACAAATCAGAATTGTTGAGCCAAAGGAAAGCACCTACTCCTTTCAGCCTCAAAGGGGAGTTAGCAAAAGTGAAAATTCACATTCCCCTTTTCGAGTTGATGAGTAAGAATGCTTACCGATCATAGGTGATCAAGGCACTGAGCATTGAGCCTGATATAGGCATGAAGGCCTTAACCGTTGGATCGATGAATCATTCATACACGGTGAATCTTAGTGATGATCAACCTGAACTCCCGTTTGGCCCTGAAGTTGATGGTCAGACTGACACTGGTTCTGTCGCTCCTTTTCACATCAGCCTTAATATATACGACCTGATTCTACACAATGCTATGTTAGATTCGGGTGCTTCTCATAACCTGATGCCTAAAGCAGTGATAGAAAAATTGGGACTCAAGGTCACCAGACCTTACAAGGATTTACACTCTTTTCACTCCAGCAAAGTCAAATGTATCGGGTTGATCAAGGACTTATGTATCACCCTAGTTCAGATTCCAGCAAAAAGCATGGTTATGGATGTGGTAGTCATGGACATTCCCCTGAAATATGGTATGTTGCTATCTAGGTCTTGGGGGATAAGTTGAAAGGTACTTTGCAGTTGGATATGTCGTATGGCACCATCCCAATTTTAAGGCAACAGAGAAGACTGTACAGAGAGACGTTGATGAAATATATGGTCAGCATCCAAGAAAAACCACATAATTATCCTCTGTACTCTACTCACTTTGATCTAGATTCCTTCATCTTGTATAATGATGATGATATGGGAGAACAAATAGCTCAGTTGGAAGAAGATACATTTGACCTGAACGAAGACCAAGAAATCACCGTGGCAAAAGGGAAGAAACTCGTAATAAGAGAAGAACTTCCAACAGATTTCTAGAGCATGGATTTCGATGGAGTTGCAAGCAAAGAAGGAGCTGGAGCGGGAGTTTGGTTGCACAATCACAAATCCAGGTATTCGGAAAACCATTCTTACAAACTTAATTTTCAATGCACTAACAACATAGCCGAGTACGAAGCTTTGATGCTCGACCTGAAACTACTAAAGAAGGTTGGTGCCAAACAAATCATGGTAAGAGGCGATTTTGAATTAATTATCAAACAAATTAAAGGTGAGTATGCAACAAAACATCCTAGGCTTATAGATTATAGAAATGTTGTTTTGGATGCCCTTAAATGTTTCATTGAAGTTGATTTGCAGGTGATGCCTAGGGGACAGAACATTTTAGCAGATGGGTTAGCTATGTTAGTAGCTACATGCAAGATGCCTTTTCGTTTCACTCACCCATACACGGTGGAGGTGAAGTAAAGACCGACTATCTTGGACAACATCAGATACTGGAAGGTATTTGGGAATGATGATCAAATTGAATATTTTATACAATGTAAAAATGATTTCGAGTGTACAAACATAGACTTAGAAAATGATGATGAAAATGTGGATAAATCTATTTTTGGAAATGACAGTGTAAATAAAGTAGATTCAAAAGAGTTAGGTGAAGATGAGATAGAGTTTGATGTTTTGCATTTAAAGAGTAATGTTTTTCCTAGTGGTTTAGTTCCGTTAGAAGACTTATTTGATTTTAATGATGTAGCTAAAAAGCCTAAAATTGAAGCCAGTGGGAAAGAGGTTGAAGATGTTAACAAAGGGACAGAAGGGAAACCCAGGATAGTAAAACTTTCCAAATCTTTACCCCCTGAGCAGAAACTCAAATACATTGAACTTTTCAAGGAATATTCAGACATGTTTTCTTGGGGTTACGAAGATTTGAAGTCTTATGACACAACCATCATACAACATAGGATTCCGATAAAAGAAGATCAAAAACCTTTCAGACAAAAACTTAGGAGAATCAATCCCAAGTTACTTCCCCTAATAGAAAAAGAAATAAAAAATATGTACGATGCTAAAATCATAGTTCCCTTACAATTTTCCAAATGGGATTCAAATCTGGTCCCAACCCGAAAGAAATCTGGGGAAATCAGGCTTTGCATTGATTTCCAAAACCTAAACAAGGTTTCCCTAAAAGACAACTACCCATTGCCAATAATGGACCACATATTACAAAAGGTAGTTGGATCCAACCGAATCTCCTTACTAGATGGTTTCTCAAGCTATAACTAGGTTCTCATTCACCTAGATGACCAAGAGAAAACAACCTTCACAACACCTTGGGGTACCTTCATGTACGTGAAAATGCCTTTCGAGTTGATGAATGTTGTTGCCACTTTCCAAAGAGCGATGGACATCGCTTTTGTGGAAGAACTTGGAAAATTTATTTTCATTTATCTAGATGGCGTAACTATTTATTCCCAATGTGATGACGAGCACTTAAGACATGTCAGACGAGTATTTGAGAAATGCAGAAAATTTGGGATTTCTCTCAATCCTAAGAAAAGCCTTTTCGGATTAGAGGAAGGTAAACTATTGGGGCACATAATCTCTAAGGATGGTATTAAGATATATCCCAACAGAATAGAAGCCATTCAGAAACTGGAACACCCAAGGAATATTAAAGAGTTACAATCTTTCATTGGAAAAATAAACTTTCTGAGAAGATTCATACCTAACCTGGTTGAGCTTCTCAAGAAAATCACCAACATGTTAAAAAAGGACACAAAAATAATATGGGACTTTGAATCCAAGCAGTATTTTTAACAAGTTAAACATGCACTCACACAGGCTCCAATCTTGATCAATCCTAATTTTACCAAGGATTTTTACCTCTTTTCTTTCGCTTCTAAACATACCATTGCAACAGTATTACTACAAAAAAACAACAAAGGGTGTGAACAACCCATAGACTTTTTCAGTAAATGTTTAAGACATGCTACATTGAATTATAAAATAATGGAGAAATAAGTTTTTTCCCTTGTAAAATCCATAAAGGATTTTATAGTGTAAATTCTCCATTCCCAAACCATCGCATACGTTCTGAATGCAGTAATAAAGGACATTTTAAGCCAGGACAATCCAGACGACAGAAGAGGAAAATGGATTGCTATTATTCTAGAGTATGACATAGATATCAAGCCTACTAAACTGATTAAAAGGTCATGGTCTAGCAAAGTTAATGGCTGAATCCAATTTCCATGCTCTTGATATTAATTTCTTAGCTGCAGTAGACGAACAAGGAGAGCAAGCGACTCCAAGCGTGAAAGAGGTATTTCTAAACTCTCCATGGTACTCACACCTGATATTTTTTTTTCATAACTTACAAACTCCCCCTGGTCTGACCAAAACTAAAGCTAGGTTTTTGAAATTGAAAGCATTAAAATTTTGCATTCTAGAAGGAAATCTCTATTGGAAGGATCATGGAGGTATTTTGTTGAATTGTCTGTTAAAGGATGAAGCTGATAGAGTATTGTAGTATTTTCATGCAGGAGACTGTGGCGGTCATCTGAGCTACAAGACCACGGCTAATAAAATTCTCAGTGTTGGGTTCTATTGGCCTACACTATTCACTAATGTGCATAAGAAAGTGACTTCATGTCATAAATGTCAGGTGTTCGAGGGAAAAAGGAAACTCCTTCCTTTGCCCCTGAAACCAATCTATGTTGAAGCTCCTTTCCAGTAATGGGGATTAGAATTTATCGGAGAAATACATCCTCCCTCTTCGGGCCAGCACAGGTGGATTCTCATTGCTACAGAATATTTCACAAAATGGATCGAAGATGTACCAAGCAGGCAAGCTATTGATTCTGTCATTATTAAATTTCTAGAAAATAATATCTTGTCTCGTTTTGGTTGTCCTAGAAATATTATATCTAACAATGCAAGTGCTTTTCGATCTAAGAAGCTCATAGATTTTTTCAACCAATACCATATTGGTTTTGGGCATTCCATTGCCTATTACCCTCAGGGAAACGAGCTGGCGGAGTCATCCAATAAAACCCTAGTGAACATTATTAAGAAGACGTTGGAAGAAAACAAAAAGTCATGTCATAACAAGCTAGTTTTTGCACTGTGGGCCGACAAACTGACCACCAAGAGGTCAATCAGTATGTCCCCTTATCAGTTGGTCTATGGCACTGAAGCATTTTTTCCTACCTCCGTAGGGGTTCCTGTCATGAAACTGCTACAAGAGATGCAAGCCGAGACGAACGACTCCCAAAGAAGGATAAACTAGATGAGTCATTTGCAACAGCATAGAGAAGAAGTATACAACAAAACTCATGTTGTCCAAGAGAGCATTAAAAATATCTTCGACAAAAGAACTAAAGAATATGACTTTGAGCTAGGTGACCTAGTTCTGAGATGGGATGCCCGAAATGAAGATAAGGGGAATCATGGAAAATTCGACATTTTATGGAAGGGACCTTAAATAATTCATGCATTCAGAGGGAATAATTCTTTCTTGCTCAAAAACAACAGTGGGACCAATATTCTAGGAGGACCTGTGGATGGCAGAATGTTGAAGCACTATTCACCTCCTCAGTAGGGACTTTCAGTCTCACCTTTCCATTGTACAAATCATTTCATTTTCCTTACAAGTTTTTGAGTGAATAAATTTGATCAGATGGTTGAAGCCTGCAAAGAAGGCCCTAAGCCACTAAACATTATCATCGAATTTTCAAAAATAAAACAAATCAAACAACAAAGGCTATTGCGAAGAAATTTGTTTCACAACATCAGGAAGAAGGATTCTTGGCACTTCACAAGGAGAGTACCATCCCTAGGTGGAGCCGCTGTTATAACCCTATAATTTATAGGATCAACTGGTCACTAAAATGTTATCACTTTAGTGTATTGTTTGTCAAATGATTTTCGAATTCTACAGATAATTTGAGAAAAAGAAAAGAAATGAAAAAGAAAAGAAAGAAAAAAGAAAAGAATAAGAAAAAGAATAAAAGAGGGCATAAAAGAAATTGGATAAATCCCCATGCAATAATAGTGACTTGGTTCATACAGTTTAAACATGGCCAAGTCCTTAAATTGATGTTGATAGGAGTAGTGAATAATCTTGGCTAAGATGTTTAATCTTATCCAAGTGATTTAGCTTAGCTAGTGAATAAATTTGACCAAATTGTCTAATCTTGGTCAAATAACCCCACGATAGAGTAATTTCTTAGTCCAACAGTTTAATCTGGGCTAATTGTCATAGGTGATTAGGTTAGAACATAGGGTAGTTTTCTTTATCTCAATAAAACGGCCATGATGATTGATGTTGAACCATATCTTTGAGGTTTAAAGGTTTTATGTCTAACCCCCATGGTGATGAAAATAGGGAAAATTTGGGAAAACCCACATAATGCACTTATCCTATGTTTCGTAGAAAATATCATTTTGTGCTCACAGATTAAAGACAGTGCACATATGAATGGATGAGATGTTGTCGCTCAAATCTACGATTGACAAGATTTTCCAAACCCCCCTGAACGTTCTACCTTTAATGGTGAGGGGGGGGTCCAAAATTAGAGATAACTAAGGTGCGCATCGGAACGGCTGAGGCGCCAATGCTTAGATTCATGGTTGAGATTGAATTTAGGACCCCCCGATCATTCAACTTTTAACGGTGTGGGGGGGTATGGAATGTTGTTTAAACATAGCGCACAGATCTACGATCCAGGAGTAGGTGCATTGATGGACAACTGATGGTAGTTTTCAGACCCCCTCGACCGATCTATTTTTAATGAAGGGGGGGGGCAGATTGTTTTTCTGGTGGGCCCCTTTCCTCTATGTGGCAGGAATCCATCGGTTTAGAATCCCGCCGCTTACCACGGTCTGACATACCCTCTCACCCCATGACATCATCTTCCCCGTTTTCCCCTAAAGATCACATCTCATTACTCTATCAGTCCTTTCACCCTATTACAAGTCCCTTCACCATGGTCAAGTCCCAATCAACTCCCTCCACATCACTCATTCGTATTTTTCATTCATTGTCACCTGCCATCTCAAGCTTCAAATGACCCGTTGGCAATTTATTACAGGCTAACCTATCCGTTATCCTGCTGAGCTATCTCCCGCGCCCAACGGGTATCCGTTTTCTCAAAACTACCTTCACTCTTCATTCCCCCATCATTTACCCTGTCTCTACACTAGAGAGTATTTTTCCCCATTTCCTCTCTATTTCAGTCAGTTTTCCAAAGCCACAGTCGTCCCCGCTAACTTTTTGTTTTACTTGCAGGTATTTTGATAGTGATGGCGCCAAAATTAAAGAAAGCAGAAGCCGAGGAAAATCCTTTCCACCCGCCTCTTGTCAATATCGACAGGATTCATTTGGCTGATAAAGATCATTTAATCGCAGATACCAGATGTGAATTCGACTTCATAGATTTACAGTCATGGCTAAAGAACATTTTCTTGGACCATAGTGATGAAATTGGACTCTGGGAATCAAACCTTCCCCTGTATCTTTTCCCCTAGGTTCACCATTTCCTCGAATTCACCCTCAAATGCTAGGCCCACTACATTCTCGACCAGAGAGCCATAGTATCTTCATCAGGAGAAAATTTGTTTTTTATTACACCTGAAGCCATCGATCTGATGATGCAGATACCTAGAGTTGAATCCTCCTCCCCTTTCAATCTTGAAGTCATCACATAACTATACCAGAAACTATCATTCCCCTAAAGAGCTCAGATTTTCAAGCTTTTTCTCCCACATTCCAGTCATCTCCCCAAGACAAATCCCCCGTATCCTTCCTCACTATTCTCAATGAAGGGAAACCAGGTCATATCATCGCTCTGTGCTTTGTTGGGGTATTTTTCAGATCAATGGGTGGATGAATCCATATTGGGTTTTCTGTCCATTTTCTCCATTGATGAGAGACCCACCACTCAGTTTGACTACAGTACTTTCCTAGCAGACAATATTCATGAACAATTCTCAAATTTCACCACAAAGGGCATGTTCCGGTATTCCTCAATACTGGCTTACATGTTCACTTTCTTTCAAGTTGACAAATTCTCCTTCTTAATGAAGAAGATGGACAAAGATGGAAATCTGCAGGCGATAACAACTTGGACTTCACTACTCAGGAAATATTCTACAGAATTCAGTTTCAAACAGTTTATCGAGCGGTTTTACCATCCAGTGGTGAGCATTCTCAGTGGCAGACCCGAGCCAATAATAAACGAGGAGATTCAGAGGATCTTACACCTCTGATATATTGCTAAAATTGGTGATTGGTATCTTTACCAAAACCACACTGAGATCAGAGTTTATGGATGCGAGTTGGCTCCATACAGATTACCCAAGTACCTACCTATGAGGATATTTGCTCTGGAGTACATAATGAAAACGATTAACTTAGATGACATACATTTCGTGTCTCTGAAAAAGAGGCAACATCTTAGAATCAAAGGGAAAATAGGATCTTTCATAGGCAATAGCCGAGGCACCGGAGAGGAGGCAGATAGATTGCTAAAAGAAATGAAATTGCAGGTCATTTTCATATGGAACTATGAACCATGTGGGATAATTTCATAGATGAGGATTAAAAATAAAAACATTCCATATGTTCATACACCCAAGCCTGAGATAGAAAAATTTGTGAATCAAACTGAATGGGAGCTGAACACCCTAGTTGAAATAGAACAACAGGTCCCTCAAGTCACTGTCTCACAGACGACTACACCACAGGTTCCCAAGGAGAAAAGAACCAGGAAGGATACCTCACCTTCCATCACTGAAGTCTCGGTTGAAGATTCCCAATTGCACAGCAAAAGGCCAAAAACCAGTCATGCACCTGACACGACTAGCGAAAAGGGAAGCCAATCCATTACAAATATGAAGGATGATCGGTCACTTCTTGGCACAAGAAGAAAACAGATCATGTCTACATTTTTTTCCAAGAAACCCACAGACACTCCACTAGTCAACAAGATAGGTAAAATAGGACCAAAATTGAGTGTTTTTTAGAAGTATGATATGATCAAAAAGAAAAATCAGATGCTGACCAGCAATACTTATGCTCAGTTCTAGAAGAAAACATCAACTACACAACACAGACTGTTATCTTCATTCGACACTGAGAAGGGTAGAATGCACATGGCGTTTCTGCAAGAACATGTGCCAGACCCAAAAGTAATCACCGATTACAAAAGGGCAACATTCAAATTTTAGACTAAAGATGTGCATCCTGCTGATCAAATGGATTTGCATAAGAAAACTAGTGAAATGGTTTTCTCCACTTTGGAAAATGCTTCTACTTTTGCCTCTAAGTTATAGGTATCTCTGAGCAATGTCCAAACATAGCTGATATTAGAAAAGATATCATCCTTTGCAAAGGATAACAAAATTAAGACGTTGGAAGAATTGGTCCTCAAGATCAGGTATGATCCCTCAAATGTGAAAGTGGTCGAGGATATACTTAAAAATAAAAAAATTCGATATAGCATCTCTGAGGAAACGGTTGAAACTACCACCAACAGAAGATTCACAGGCAAAGGAGATAGCTGAGACAGAAGGGGAAAAGGATGAGATGCTCAAGCTGATCATGGAGCAGAATGCACAGTTGAAGGAGATGGAAGCAGAATTGGAAAAACTATTGAAAGAGAAGGAACAATCAGAGCCCATGGAGGTCATTCCATTGAGTGCAGTTCCACTCACAGGAGTAAGCATGGCATCTGTAGCAGAAATTCCCTCAGCAACTCCACTCACAGCGCTGGAGAAGACAATAGAACTGGCAAAATCCATGGAGGAGATGAATTTTCAAGAGACAACGATTAATAGAATTAAAAAGGAGGTTGAGAAACTTCAGGAACTCAAGTCTTCTTACCAAGCCAGCTACTCCAAGGAGAAACAAACATCATACAAGCTCAAACAGAAATTGCAACTGCTTCAAAATCAAATACTTGCAGGAAAAACACTCGTTGAGGTCAAGGAAAATGTTTGGATGGATGTCACCAAATCCATAAATGAAATATGGCCTTTGGTACAAATCATGTTCAAGCAGAACAAACTGGTGCAAATAAGGAAGCAGGCGATTGGAAAGGTAATAGGAGAATTGGGAGAGATGCCCACAGAAGCCACTGAGATCATTAAATTCCTGAATTCAAAAACCAGAGAAGAGTTAGAGGAGTTGAAAATTGAAGATATGACAGAAACCATCCTCGAGGTCAAGAGGGTCCTGACCAAGAGAGGATTGATGATACAACTGGAGGAAAAGGTTCAGGCTATGGACATAGGAGTGCAAAGATTTTTCAGCAAAATTGAAGCTCTGCAGAAGAAAGGCCTTGCTGGCTTAAGGGTCATAAATGACAAGTTAATGATGTTGTCTGATTATAAAAAGAAACTAGCCACCATGGCTAAAGATAGTTTGAAATTCTTGGAAATAGAGGTAACTATCACATGCAAGGCGTTCTTAGAAGATTTCCAGTCAGACATCAACATACAACACGAGATCCAGTACATTTTCATCATCAAGCCAACTTTTTCCAAGTATACAGAAATGGATGAAGTATACCAAAGATTGCTCAAAGTCAGTGTTCCCAGTAACCTTCGATGGGAAGAGTTATGCAATCTAATTGAGTAGGAGATGACGTGACCAAGCCTAGTCAACTATCCAGTCAGATAAGGTCATGCAGAGGCCTCACCAACGGCTTACCGCAAAATCAACATGAAGATTTCAACACATCATCAAACAGTTCCTAAACTTTTGTATCTTGTTGAGTTAGTTAGCTAAATTTAGATTTCCACGTCCTGATCTTTAATGATAGGGTCGTATGTAACTTTTGATTATAAATACTTCAAACTTTGAAGTACCGAGGGTTGATCTTTACACCCTGAAATACCAAAAAGACTGTAACTTTTATCAAGAGATCTTCCAGTAATATAAAGAGACGTTTCACAGGATTCTCGCATGTTATTCATTGGTGATGTTTTCTTTTCTATGTTAAATGTTTTTATTTCTTAGTTGTCATATTGTTTTCTAATCTAATCTTTTAAAGTAGCGCATGTTGCAGGATTTATCTTTGTATACCCTGTTTCCAGCTTTAAAAGATCTTAATGTTTATCTTTCTAATATTATAGTGAAGAAATTCTTAAATGCTTCTTTACTTTAATTGATATTCTCGTCTTTTTTTCTATTCATCATTTTACTGCTAAAGAGTCCAATGAATGCATTATCTTTCCCTGTGAAAAGAATCTTTTAATTTCTGTTTAGATTTCTATCTTTATAATACAGACCCCATAGCCCAACGGAGGCGTAAACTCTTTTCAGCCAACTTAAGAAAAACAACAACAAACCTTTTCAATCTTATTTTGTTTAACTAGCCTAATATCTTAAAGTTAAAACATAGCTAAATCATACAGAGAGATCCCTCTCTGAAACTGGTAGGGCTAGATTCCAGTTTCGAAGTGGTTGGATAAATTTACCTCTTGTAAATTTATTCTACTCTAAAAACCTCTGGGAATTTACAGAGCAATAACATAGTGGCGACCATACTTGGAAACTCTGAACAAACATTCAACCCCACGTTTTATTTTTCCGTAGAAGAAAATTTTGCTTCTAAAAAAAAAATTTATAAATCTGAGAAAGAAATAATGTTCATAGGTTGTTAAAAGCTTGTACATAGTAATTTCATATTCATAAAAAATAAAAATATATAAAAATTAAAAAATATGGCTCCTAAAAGAGCTTATACTCGATCCCACCCAGACCCAGAACCTGTGATAGAAACTGATAATCCAGAACAATTACTCAGAAAGAAGACCATTGTAGAAGGATCAGGGAGTCATAGTCCCCTTCACAGGTCCCCTTCTCTTCCAGAGAAACTTGTTTCCCTTCAAGATCTCGACTTCGACACAATCTTTGAACAAAGCCTGTTTAGAACGAAATCTGATAGTTTTGGGATTGAAACAGTTTTAGATCCAACCGTTCTACAACCCTGGACCCCTGAAGTACTATCTCCCACTACAAAACCTCAAACTGCTCACTCTATGCCATTCAGTCCCTCATCCTCCTCATCTTCTGCCACCGCCTCACCTATCATCCAGTTCATTGTCCCACCTCCTCCACCAATCATGATAGCCAAATATGCTCCCTTTGTGTTAGTCGCACCTCTACATGATATGCCCCAAGATTATCAAATGAGACTCCCACAGTTCGATGGTACAGGGCCCTTGAACACACAACAACACGTTGATAAAATGAAGAACTATTTTGAATTACAGGAAGTGGAAGAAGCTGACATTCAAATGACACTTTTTGCGTAGAGTCTGACTAGGGACATTAAGAAATGGTACAAAGGCTTACGTGCTACTTCGGTGGTTGACCTTACAGTGTTTCAAATAATTTTTCTGGATAGATGGGAGGTAAAGAAAAATCCTCTCCAGATCTTGTCAGAATACAAAAACATTAGAAGGAATCAAGGAGAGATAGTACAAGACTACTGCACCCATTTCAACAATCTGTATAATGCGATTCTAGTTGATATTAAACCCTCGCAAGGTTTGGCACTGATAAAATTCCCTGACAGTTTCGACGCTGATATGTCATATCAATTAAGGGAAAGAAACTCTACCACCCTGGAGGAAATGCAAAAAAGCACGATAAGTGTAGAGGCCAACATGTTGGCAAAAAGAGCACGACAGAGGACAGAGAGGAGAGTCATGATTAAAGAGGAACCTTCCACATATTCTTCTGATGCCAAACTATATTCCTTAGCTAGAGCAATGGAGAGGATGATGGAGATACTTACTGTAACCAAAAGAAATCCTCCTAGAGAAAACCAACCTACTCCACAAATTCAGAATCCTAACTTCAGAAGAAATCCTCCTCAAATCAGGTAGAGAGATCCTAGGGATCAAAGAGAATAGAGGGGTCTTGATCAACAGATCAGACCACCCCTACAGGAAAATTATGCCGACGAGGGTGAGGAGGTAATTGAAGAATTAGAAGACACACATAAACCTCATGGGCATTCACGATAATGAAGCCATTTTCTTACTCAGGAAGAGCAAGAACTTTTCTTTCTTTCTCAAACAGAGGTGAGTGAGGAAGCCGAAGAAACTGAACAGTAGGCATTTGAAAATTCCATTATGGAGGTACACAGGCAGTATAATCTGTGAAGTAAAAAGACAGACGAAAATTCCCCAACAAAGGTAACCGAAACGAAGAAAACAGACGAAACCAAGAAATCCCCTAAGCCTTCTACCAAGAAGATCCCCGAGAAAGGTAATGCTGAAACTCCAACAAAAAGAAACCCTACCATTTTAGAAAAATCAACACAGACTGAGGTTTCATCAACGAATCGACCAAGTACTTCTACTCAGAAAACTATGGTGGACAAATTAGAATTGCTGAGCCAAAGCAGAGCACCTACTCCTTTCAGCCTCGAAGGGGAATTAGCAAAAGTGAAAATTCCCATTCCCCTTTTCGAGTTGATGAGTAAGAATTCTTATCGATCGCACGTGATCAAGGCACTTAGCATTGAGCCTGATATAGGCACAAAGTCCTTAACCGTTGGATCGATGAATCATTCAGACATGGTGAATCTTACTGATAATCAATCTGAACTCCTGTTTGGCCCTAAAGTTGATGGTCAAAATGACACTAGTTCTGTCGCTCCTTTTTACATCAGCATTAATATACATGACCTGATTCTGCACAATGCTATGTTATATTCGGGTGATTTTCATAACCCGATGCCTAAGGCAGTGATGGAAAAATTGGGACTCGAGGTCACCAGACCTTACAAGGATTTACACTCTTTTGACTCTAGCAAAGTCAGATGTATCGGGTTGATCAAGGACTTGTGTATCACCCTAGTTCAAATTCCAACAAAAATCATGGTTATGGATGTGGTAGTTGCGAACATTCCCCTAGAATAAGGTATGTTTCTATCCAGGTCTTAGGGGGCTAAGTTGAAAGGTACTTTGCAGTTGGATATGTCATATGCCACCATCCCAATTTTTGGGCAACAGAGAACACTGTATAGAGAGACGCTGATGAAATATATGGTCAGCAGCCAAGAAAAACCACATAATTATCCTCTGTACTTTGCTCACTTTGATCTAGATTCCTTCATCCTGTATAACAATGGTGATATGGGAGAACAAATCGCTCAGCTGGAAGAAGATACATTTGACCTGAACGAAGACCAAGAAATCACTGTGGCAAAAGGGAAGAAACTCGTAATAAGTGAAGAACTACCAACAGATTTCTGGAGCATGGATTTCGATGGAGCTATAAGCAAAGAAGGAGCTGGAGCGGGATTTTGGTTGCACAATCACAAATCCAGGTATTCGTAACACCATTCTTACAAACTAAATTTTCAATGCACTAACAACATAGCCGAGTACGAAGCTTTGATGCTCGTCTTGAAACTACTAAAGAAGGTTGGTGCCAAACAAATCATGGTAAGAGGTGATTCTGAATTAATTATCAAACAAGTTAAAGGTGAGTATGCAGCAAAATATCCCAGTCTTAGAGCTTATAGAAATGTTGTTTTGGATTCCCTTAAATGTTTCACTGAAGTTGATTTGCAGGTGATGCCTAGGGGACATAACATTTTAGCAGATGGGTTAGCTACGTCAGCAACTACATGCAAGATACATTTTCATTCCACTCGCCCATACACGGTGGAGGTGAAGTTCAGACCAACTATCCCGGACAACATCAGATACTGGCAAGTATTTGGGAATGATGATCAAATTGAAGATTTTCTACAATGTAAAAATGATTTCGAGTGTACAAACATAGACTTAGAAAATGATGATGAAAATGTGGATAAATCTATTTTTGGAAATGACAGTGTAAATAAAGTAGATTCAGAAGAGTTATGTGAAGATTAGATAGAGTCTGATG
>SNQJ01S0091347.1:0-32747 GCA_010110895.2 Picea sitchensis | reverse complement strand
TTGGCTAGGTCTAATAATGCCAGCCTCTAACATTTCTTCAACCATGCGCTCAATTTCACTCTTTTGGGCATAAGGGTATCTATATGGCCTGATGTTAGGAGGAACACTCCCAGGAGTTAGGTGAATTTCATGATCATGATTTCGAGTGGGTGGAAGACCTTTGGGAATATCTTCAAATACTTTTGAATGCTTGTCAATGATCCTTTGGAGATATTGAGGAATAGATGGCTTAGATGTTTGAACATCTAGTGAGCATAGTTGTGCAATAATGCCTTGATGCCCCTTTTTCAATAATTTTGTCATGCTATTAGAGCTTATCACCTTACCGGGTTTCCCTATGATACCTCTTAACTCAATTTCTTTTCCTTCCAATGAAAATTTCATGAAGAGTTCTTGAAAATTAAAAGCCATTGTTCCTAATGATTGTAACCATTGGATTCCAAATACAACATCTGCACCACCCATGGGTATAGCAATCATTGGACTATTCATTACATATTCCCCCATAGTAAGATTGATCTTATTGCATTTTCCTTAGAAATTGATAGTTCCTCCATCTGCAATCATTACTTGAAACTCTAGTGCTGGATATATTACATTTTCTGTAGGAAATTGATAGTTCCTCCATCTGCAATCATTACTTGAAACTCTAGTGCTGATATACAAAGCAATTGAGATCTTTGGATAATTTATAGTGAATGAAATAATTATATACTAGAATCAATTAGGACTATTAGCTTTTTCTTTTGATGTATCATTTGATCTTTGAGGGTTTGAGGAGTGCCAATTCCAGCCAATGCATTACACGATATCGTGGGAGTCAACTCTTCAGATGAAATTGCTTCTACTTTTTCATCTTGAGATGGTTCTGTTCTTGTTCTTCTTCCTCACAATCTATAATAATTTCTCACCACACTTATGTCCTTTACTATACTTGTTGTCACAATGTTACAAACTTTATTTTCTTCCTCCAATTGTTGACGTGTCAACCTTGTAGGTTGAGGTGTTTTAGAAGAAGGAGCATTGTTCTCTTATAGATGTTAGGATTATCCTTCTAGTAGCAATAGCCATATACGGATTAAACATTTATTGCCACCTTAAATGCATTCTCCAATGATTTGGGTTCCTAAAGGCGAACCTCATGTTGAATGTAAGTTATCCTTTAAAGTTCCTATGAATACATCAATCATGTCTCATCTTGGAATATTGCCAATTTTTATATTCAATCTTGAAGTTCTCAATGTGCTCGGTAACTGAACCCTTTTCTTGAGATTTATCAATTGGCTAAAAAAGGTACAGTTCCCTGTAATCACTCTTCATAGTGTGCTATCATTTCTTCCATGAAAATTGTCCAAGTGACGAGGATTTGCGAGAACAAAGTCATAGAGATACCATACAAATTGGATTAGGTCTCTTGGGGATATAAAGAAGCAATTCATACTCTTTTGTGTATGGCATTATAGATCTCAAAGAATTGCTCCATCCTAAGTATCCATGTGATTGGTCCTTACTTGCCATCAAACTTCCTCATATCAATCTTAGGAACGTGGTTGGTCTTCAAACCAAATTTGGAGTTTCTCCATTCTTGATTCACCTTCCTTGTGTCCTCATCATGAATTTCATGGGATGCATTTTCACTTTCAGGTGTCTTCTATGTTACACAATTTTTCAATACTTCCATGATCTCCTCTTTTAAACCATCCATCTTTGCCTCCAACTTAGCTTCCATCTCTTGTAGTTCATCTTTTGTTACTATATTATTTTGTAAATCATTTATGTTCCTACGCATTTCTTCACCTTCATCAAGAGTCCAAGTAGGATTTTTTGGAGGTTTAGTTGGTGTAGAAGTTCCCTTTTTGGGTGGCATGTTGGCCAAGTATCACTTTTGAACCTTGATTTTGAGGTGGTTATGCTAGACAATATTTCTTTTGTTGTGTCTCCCAAGTTTCTACCCTTCTAGGTATGAAACTTTCTTTTATCTAGTTCTATGATATTTCTTCTCTTCAATTCCACAGGTCTGATCAAAATTGGATGTGCCAAGTGGAATTTACGGTAACTTCCCCACAACTTGCTGATTTTTGGCCTTTCCATGAGATCTCACTTGTATAGCGTGCCCCGCACACAATAATTGATATGAAATTCTGAAACTCGCACCAGAAATACTACAAACTATCCAAGATGCAATGAAACCAGTCCCACTCAATTTGGATACTCTAGGAAGAAGTTATGATTGTTTTACCTGGAACACCTTCTTGAGACTAGTCAATAGGACTAGTCAGATACCCTATCTTACACAAGGCGTATCTATAAATTTAATATGACCCAGAATATGCAATGTTTACCACAGATACCTTACTAATTTCTATAAATATCCTCTGGAGTTAAAGGTCTGAAACATTACAGAAAAGTTTTTATAGCAAAAATTTTGCAATGACTCAGTTCAGGATGATTCCAGAACCCTATCTTGTACATGTTGTAGCATAGAAAAACCTCAGAAAAAGTACTCAACGCCTTGAAAAAGAGATAATTTTATATAATAATCCTCTTTGAGGGGGCAACCTCCTTTTACCCCACTTAAATGTTCAAGTCCAAGATGATTCAAAATGAAAAAGTCTCCTTGGTATATATAGGAGACTAGGAGGCATAATTACAACTAATGGCCTAAAGCCGACATAAATAAAATAAAATTACTAATATAGTATGCCAAAATTAAGGGGTAATGAGCCAATATTAGGGATTAACAAACTGCCTTAGTTGATCTCATGTTGTTGCACTCATCATTTTTCTCCATTCCTATGGGCATGAGGCATCTGAGTGGCCCCAACTTTATCAGCGAGATCCTGACTTCGCCACCACCTATCATCTCTTGGGTATAGGAGTGAATGTCATTTATTTTCACATTCAAGATGGATTGTTATTCCATATGGGTCACCTCTATGTTCCCACAAGCAAGCGTGCAAAGTTGATTTGGGAGGCCCACTACATTCGAATGGCAGGACATTTTGGATTGGATAAAACTATGGTCATTCTACAGAAACGTTTTTATTGGACAAAACTTTTGTTAGCACTTAAACTTGTTAGGGTATTGTGAGTATGCGTTTTATGCCTAAGACTGTGTTTTTCCCTACCCATCTCCTTTCGCAGACAACTTCTTAAACTTTAGCCCATTTGGCTTGTATAATCATTTTTGTTTTCCCCCTCTGTGCTTTTAGTGCCCTGGTCTCCATGTTTTCCTAGCCTCTGTCCAGTCGCCCAAGCCTTTGTTTACACAGGGCACAGTCACGGGCTCAGATCACAAAATTTGAAATGGTCTAATATGAAAAAAAATCAAGCGAGCGGGAAAAGATCGATTTTCAACGGCGAGGATCCATCGACGAAACAGATCGACGGCCATTGGGATATTTCGATCACAGATTTGCACGAGGAAGAGTGTTAGGAAGAGTCACAATTTTGTGAGTCATAAGTGGTCAAAAGGATGAGTTACGAGGATTCACGAAACGTGAAATTGCGAAATAGATTTGAGTCGTCCATTCCAGCAGGACACGTGGCGCAGGATCAACGTTTCGCTGACTCACTACTAAAGAAATTCAACAAAGGGAGCGGTGAGAACTCATGATATGCGAAGTTCTGATGCGCTCGGGAGGTCTATCCCTGGGACATAGCCAAAATCCATGTGGAAGAACTAAAGGGGGAAGCTAACATGAGTTAGTCCCCACCGCGATTTCGATAGCTGGGAGTTCGAAGGACAAGGACTCGGTTCCTTACCATCGTCGATACACAAAATGAGACAAGTGCTTTTGGGGCTCAGTCGGTGGTCATGAGACAAGGTCACATGAGGAGAGTCCAAGGGGGGAGCTAGTAGATGTTAAAGTGCTAGTTCGGGGATCGGATTTCGGGGTTTTGGAGGGTAGAGTGTTGGTCTTTTACTTCACCAATACTCACAGGTCCCGATACATGAAGAACCTTTGATGTTAGGAACGAGGTCATAGCTTGTGATCGCATGGGGCGGTGGGAAGAAGTCGCGCTAAAGAGCCAAGAATGCTCATGTTTGAAAACAGAAGGAAAGCAGTGAGGCCCAAGGTTCTGAAGCCATTTTGAGGAGGTCACGGGCACCACCCACGGCATTGATGTGTGTCAGGCTTCATCATGATCCTGAGGCAGACAATTAATGGAAGCAGGGGGAGCTAGTTGAAACCTCGTTTCACCCTGTAAATGGAAGGCATGGAAGCACCAACCGTAGAGGCGGGCTGTCAGCTCAGAGTCGCGTTGTCAATGAAGTTCTCTATAGAGCCCATACTCTCTTAGATTTGCATTTGACAAAGGAAATGATGTACAGTCTGACAGAAGGAGAAGAAACATAAGGCTTGGAATGCAGGGGTCCAATTGCGTCCCTGGGGGACATTAGCAGTTCTGAGTATATATACTCATGTTTTATATTTTGTACGGGTCGATGGTAGAGCTGAGCTCCCGTATGTAAATTTTTGGCAAAGGCCTCTGGTTCTCTGGTTATGGGATGTATTTGAGACTTCTTGTCTAATGAAAGTCATTTTCTTCTTCATCTTTTGTAACGGCTGTATTAGAACACTCGGGCACGTAAGTTCCAGTCGAGGATAGTTGTGTTTGTGATGTATTTTTGATCAAAGTCTCACCATTGTCAGTTTTAATCAGTTTCTTGTGTCATATTTTCCCTCCAACACTGAATGACTCAGGCATGGAAGATCCAGTCGAGTTGTTGTTAGTGAATTGTGATGTATGTTTGATCTCAATTCAGTGATAATTTCATTCAGTTTTGTTGAAGCTTTGGGTCCAATATGATCTTATTCTTGAATCTTTTCTTCCTTAGGCTGCTGGAAGACCGGATGTCCAGAGCAGACCTCTTCATCCTACTTAAAGTTCTTCCCCCTACTCATCTTTTACTACAACTTACTGACGAAATTTAGATCAAGACCTCACTTATCTATGCATGCCAACCCAATTTTCTGAGTTAAAGAAATATAGTCTTGAGACTATCTCCATTAGACCACCCTTTAAACTATTTACCATGACATACAAACTGATGGGCCTTGGGCTTACCTTTGCTGCAATCCATGGGTGACTTCCAACGCTAACATTTATGGCGTCGTTGCCGGGGATGACATTGAATATTTTTCCCTGGGATTGAACGACAAAGCTTACTGGTTCTGAAGGTGCATCAGAACTTAGTACATCAAATATTGCAACTGTGCACCTGGTGACTCCATTGAGGCAAATCTATTGGCGACTCCACTGTTCCAGTTGCGGCTTATAGAGGCAGACACACGAGGCCTACCCCGCAACTACCTTTAGAAGCACCTGACGCTGACCCAGAGAATATTATCAGAAAATGAAAGGCCCTTCGTGGAGGTACTTCTTCTACTGAAACAGGGATTTCTGATGATTTTCGTTATTCTTTAGAAACTCCAATTTCTGCTTCTCATTCCCCTGTTATACCTTCTATTGGAGTTTCCCGAACTTTAAATTTTGGGAGTGTTCCTATTCATTTTTCCCCTCCTGGTCTGGGATTGGAGGGAGAAACCCTTATCACTCCTCTCTCTCTTGAAATTGTATCGTGGTTTAGACCCAGCGCATATGAATATTTTCCCACCCCGAGCTTTACCAATCCTCATCCTATTGTTGCTGCTACAAATGGAGAAATCTCTTTTCCTTCAAGCCCTTTGGCCCTTTCTTCGAATCCTCTACTGCTTCCCTTCCCTCCCAGAGGCTCAGTCCAAGTCTCCCATGTTCGAACTCCATCCCCTCCTAGTTCTCCTCCTCATATCATCCCTATGGAAGGTTCCAACCCTCCTAGAAATAGAATGGATGCCATAGTGGCTGCAAGATATGCCCCTCTAGTCCTACCTCAGCCCATGAACGCTCTCCTTGTTGGAGGTTACCTAAAATATATGCCTAAGTTCACTGGAGAGGAGGATATAACTGTTGAACAACACCTTGCCGCCTTCTACAGCTACGCAGACAACCTGAACATTGAAATTGAAGATGTTTGGATGAGATTTTTTGTCCAGAGCCTTGATGGTGAGGTTAGGAAATGGTTCAGAGGATTGACCCTAGATCTATTGTCGGGATTGAGGATCTCGATGATGCCTTCTTGAGACAATGGGGGGATAAAAATGACTTCATGTATTATATAACAGAGTTTAGGTCTTTGAAGAGAAAAGAGGGAGAATCTGTCTCTGATTTATCCAAAAGATTCAACAAGATGTACAACAAAATCCCTGCTGAGATAAAGCCTACAAAAGCCTCTTCTAAAATTACTTATGCTAGTGCTTTCGACCCTAATTTCTGCCTCCTATTTAGAGAAGCAAGAGCTACTTCCCTGGATATTATGCAAGATGCAGCCCTAGAGTTAGAATATAACATGCTGGAAGTTGACAAGTTGAGGAGCAAAGCTGACAGAGACTGAGGGAAAGGAATATTTGAGGACTCAACCTCTGGTTCTTCATCCTCTCACCCTCAAGTATACAAGCTAACCAAGATGGTGAAGTCCCTATCTATATAAATGGAGAAAATGAAAACAGAAGGGAAGCATACGTACAAAAATCCCCAAAATGTTGATAACAGAGGTAACTTTAGGAGGCTGAATAACAATGCTCCTGAGATGATGCCAAGGGAACAGAGGGACATAGATAGAAGTGATCAAAAAATATAGACTCCCCTTCAAAAAAACCTTGTTATTGATGAGGAAAGGGAAGAAGAGGAGCTCGACCCTGAAATCCATTGTATTGGAGACACCTCCCCTTTTCCCCTTTTGACTCAATCCACATACGAGGAATCCCTCTTGAGCAGTCAAATAAATGAGCTAAGCAAAGGCGAAAAGGCCAATACCAGTCCAAATAAATACAACCTTCGGTCTAAGAAGAAAAAAGGGAAGTTTGATATTCCTGATCAGCCTTCCATAGAAGAGAAGCCTGCTAAAGATGCAATGAACAACAACAGAGGAAAGAAAGCTCAAAATCCCTTGCCAATAGTCAAAGACTGTGTCCCAAAGGTGAGAGAAATTTTGAAGCCCCCTTCCTCTTCTAACTTTGAGCATGAAATTCAGAAGATCAGGATCCATGTTCCCCTTTCAGAGCTAGTCAAGCATGAAGACTTCAAAAAGTCCCTCTTTAAGCTATTGCAGCCTGAGCCACCCAGCCATTCCACAGACTCAGTAAACCTTCAAGATGAAAATCCAGCTATCATCCTAGGTCCTATGGTAGAATACAGTGATGAATTGTCCCCTCCCTTCTACACATCACTGAACATACATGACAAGGTGCTACACAATTGTCTAATGGATTCAGGGGCTTCCCATAATATCATGCCCAAAACCGTCATGGAAGAGATCAAGCTGGAAGTCACAAAAGTCTATCATGATTTGTACTCTTTTGATTCCAGGAGGGTTCAATGTCTTGGAGTCATCAAAGACTTGGTGGTGACCTTGTTTCAACTACCCATGAAAAGCATGGTCATGGATATTGTGGTGGTTGATGTTCCTCCCAAGTTTGGCATGTTATTTTCAAGGTCTTGGATAAAAAGACTTGGGGGAACATTACAGATGGACCTCACATATGCTACCATTCCAGTGTTTGGAGGGGAACATAGGAGATTGTACAGAGAAGCTTAGTTGGCCTACATTGTCAGTGATGAAGAAGATCTCACTAATTACCTTATCTTCTCTCTTGATACAGATTTAGGATCCATCTTACTACAACTCACCAATTTTGTTGAACCTCCTCTTCATATCAGAAAGCCCATTACCCTCTGCGAGGATTTTCCTCCAATTATCAGTGTGGAAGATGTTCTTTGATGGAGCCTCTTCTAGAGAAGGCACTAGGGATGGAGTGGTTTTTGTTTCACCTACTCAAGAGACCATATCTCTATCATAGAAATTGGAGTTTGAAGCCACCAACAATGTAGTTGAGTATGAAGCTCTGGTTTTGGGGTTGAGGGTTGCAAAGGACATGGGAATTGAGAAGATATATGTGTTTGGAGATGTTGAGTTGATTATCCAATAGATCATAAATAGTTATCAGGCCAAACACCCTTAGCTTAGGAGTTACAGAAATGAAGTATGGGACCTCATTGACAGTTTTTTCCTAGCCTTCAACATATCATTTATTCCAAGAGGAGAAAATACTGTGGCTAATTCTCTAGTTGTTTCAGCAAGCAATTTTAGGGTTCCTCTGCCACCTAAACTCAGGTACGATGTAGAAGTGAAGTATAGACCCTCTATACCTGACAACATCAAGCATTGGAAAGTGTTTGAGGATGATCTTGAAATCAAAAGATTCCTGGAGACTGTTGACAAGTTTTCAGCATTACATATTGATCAAGACCCTGATTCTGAAATAAACCCTCATACTGGGGCATTTCTGAACAAAATTGTTGAACATCATATCGTTCAGTTGCCCAGCAATCACATTCCAAAGGGACCGGTTCCTTTGGAAAGGATATTTCAAAAAAATGATGTGGCAGCGAAGGGGAAGACCTTGAATGATGATGTTGATGTGGCTAAGTGAAATATTGGCACAAAACGGGACCCAAAGTTGGTCAAGTTGTCAAGCAACCTGTCAAGGGAGCAGAGGATTGAGTATATTGAGTTATTAAAATAATTTTCTGATGTGTTCACCTGGACCTATGAAGACCTCAGGACATATGACACAAGCGTCATCGAGCACAAGATTCCACTTAAGGAGGAAACCAAACCATTTAGGCATAAATTGAGACAAATTAATACCATGTTGCTGCCTATTATCGAGAAGGAGGTAAAGAAATTGCTAGATGCCCAAATCACCGTGCCTTTGAGATACTCAGAGTTGGTAGCCAACCTGGTCCCAGTAAGGAAGAAGAGTGGGGAAATCAAACTTTGTGTCTATTTCAAAAACTTAAACAAGAGCTGAAGGAAAGACAACTACCCCTTGCCGAAGATGGAACACATACTCTAGAAGGTAATTGGCGCATCAAGGATATCCATGATTGATGGTTTTTCAGGCTATAATCAGATCTCGTTCCTGCCTAAGGACAGAGAAAAAATGAGCTTCACCACTACATGGGGTACCTTCATGTATGCAAAAATGCCCTTTGGACTGATGAACGCAGGGGCGACCTTTCAGTGAGCCATGGATATAGCTTTCATTGGAGAAAGGGACAAGTGTGTGGTCATCTATCTGGATGACATTACATTTTTCTCCGGGTCTAACAGAGAGCACTGTGAGCATTTGAGAAGGGTGTTCCTGAAATGCAGAAAGTTTGGTCTCTCCTTAAATCCAAAAAAATATTTGTTTGCCATGAAGGGGTCAGGATTGATCCCAGCCGAGTCGAAGAAATTCAAACCCTGTCGCTTCCAAGATCTAGGAAAGAAGTCCAATCTTTCCTGGGAAAAATAAATTTTCTGAAGAGGTTTGTTTGTAATTTTGCTGAATTAATGAAGCATATCACATCAATGCTTAGGAAGGGGAATGAAATAAAATGGAATATTGAGTCCACAGAATCCTTCAACCAGATCAAGAGGGCATTGACTGAAGCACCTCTTCTTATCATCCCTGATTATTCCAAAGATTTTATGGTATTTTCGTTTGCCTCTTTTGATACTGTGGCGGTTGTTCTGTTACAAAGAAATGTTGAAGGGTTGGAGTAGCCCATCTCCTTTTTCATTTGGGCATTGAGGGATGCTGAAATCAAATATGACATGATAGAAAAGAAGGCCTACAGTTTGTTTAAAGCTCTAAATACTTTCAGAGTCTATGTTCTGCATTCAAAAATCATTGTGTATGTTCCTTTAGCTTCAGTGAAGGAAATTCTCATTCAGCCTGACATAGATGGAAGGAGGAGCCGATGGATAGCCAAAATCCTCAAATTATAAAACCCACCAAATTGATTAAAGGTCAAGGTTTAGCCAGACTACTGGCTGAAGATAATTGCAAAGCCTTGGGGGTAAGCTTCATCAACAAATGCTCAAAAAGTCAGCAGGTTGAACCATATGATTCAAATACTCAGGCAGACCACCCATTAGCAGGATGCCCTTGGTACAAGGATGTCATATATTTTTTGCAAGAAATGCAGCCCCCCGATGGAATGCAAAATAAAAAGGAAAGAGCTTTAAAGCTCAAAGTCATTAGATACTGGCTTGTTGGTAAAAATTTATTTTGGAAAGACCCCCTGGGGGTACTGCTGAGATGTTTAGACCCACACGAAGCACAAAGGATTATGTCAGAATTTCATGACAGTTCGTGTGGGGGGCATCACTTATGGAAAATGATGGCTCATAATATTCTCAGGGCTGGTTATTTCTAGCCCACTATGTTCACTGATGTTTGCACAAACGTCAGAGCCTGTGCTAAATGTCATAAATTCTTAGGAAAGAAGCAGCTCAAACCCCTACCATTGAAACCTATGATTTCTTGAGGACCCTTCCAGCAATGGGGCCTAGACTTCATTGGGGAAATTCATCATGCATCCAGCAGTCAACATAGATGGATCTTGACGGCCACAGATTATTTTACCAAGTGGATAGAAGCTATCCCCATGAGGAGCATGTCCCACAAGGTAATCATCAGCTTCCTGGAGGATATCATAGCAAGGTTTGGTTGTCCAGGCCAAATTGTCACCGATAACGCTACATCTTTCAAAGCTGAACCATTGATCTGATTCTGTGAGTAGTACAGAATTGTGTTGATCCACTCTACCCCCTACTATCTGCAAGGCAATGGATTAGCAGAGTCCTCTAACAAAAGCCTCATCAAAATCATCAAAAGACTATTAGAGGACAACAAGAAAGCATGGGATTCGAAGCTCAAGTTCGTCCTGTGGGATGATAGAGTGACAACAAAAATATCAATGGGAATCTCCCCTTTCCATCTTGTATATGGGACTCAAGAAGTTTTCCCCTCTCAATTGGCCCTACCGGTGGCAAATTTCTTCCAAGAATGCTAGGAAAAACCTAATGATATGATTAGGAGGATACATCAGCTGGTAGAGATGCAACAAATTAGAGAGAAAATGACGAAAAGAGCACACGATCGTCAACAGAAAATCAAGCAGGCCTTCGACAGAAAGGTGAGAAAAGATAACTTCCAGCTGGGAGATTTGGTGCTCAAATGGGATGCTCCCAGACAGGACAAAGGAAAGCATGGAAAATTTGATGCCCTTTGGATCGGTCCCTTCAAGATTTTCAAAGTGTTTCCAAATAACACTTACAGGTTACAGAATCTAGAGGATGGTGAAGCTTTTGTTGGCCCTGTGAATGGGCACTTCCTTAAAAAGTTTATTGTTTAAAAGCCACAACCGGTGTCCCGTCTTTGTAAATACCATCTATGTTTTATGTTATTTTGTTTTGTTTTAATAGAAGACTCCACAACCCAACACTAAGGCACTAAAACTGCAAAAAAAAGATCTTAGAGCCTCACAAGGAGGACTCTATCCCCCATGGAGCCTAATGTTAGCACTTAAACTTGTCAAGGTCTTGTGAGTATTCGTTTTCTGCCTAAGACTGTGTTTTGCCCTGCCTATATCCTTTCGCAGACAACTTCTTAAACTTTAGCCCTTTCGGCTTGTATAATCATTTCGTTTTCCCCCTCCATGCTTGTAGTGCCTCGATCTCCTTGTTTTTCCAGCCTATGTTCAGTCGCCCAAGCCTTTGTTTACACAGGGTGCAGCCGTGGGCTCATAGCGCAAAATTTGAAATGGTCTAATATGAACACAAATCAAGCGAACGGGCAAAGATTAGTTTTCAACAGCGAGGATCCATTGATGAAATAGATCGACGGCCATCGGGATATTGTGATCACAAAGTTGCATGAGGAATAGCGTCAGGAAGAGTCATGATTTCATGATTCAGAAGTGGTCAAAAGGTCGAGTTACGAGGATTCGCGAAACGGGAAATTGTGAAATAGATCTAAGTCGTCCATTCTAGCAGGACACGTGGCGCAGGATCAACGTTTCATTGACTCGCTACTCAAGAAAGTCAACAGAGGGAGAGGTGAGAACTCGCGATACGTGAAGTTTTGACGCACTCGGGAGGTCTGGCCCCAGTAAATAGAAAAAGGCCATGTGGTGAAAATGAAGGGGGAAGCTAACACGAGTTAGGCCCTGTTGCGATTTTGGTAGCCAGGAGTTCGAAGGACAAGGACTTGGTTCCTTCCCATCGTCGATATGCAAAATGCAACGATCATTTTCAGGGCTCATTCGATGGTCATGAGACAAGGTCACATGAGGAGAGTCTAAGGGGGGAGCTAGTAGATGTTAAAGCGCTAATTTGGGGATCGGCTTTCAGGGTTTCGGAGGGTAGAGTGTTGGGCTTGTACTTCGCCAATACTCATGGGTCCTGATACACGAAGCACCTTTGGTGTTAGGCACGAGGTCACAGCTTTTGATCGCATGGGACGATTGGAAGAAGCCATGCCAAAGAGCCAAGAACGCTTGTGTTTGAAAACAGATGGAAAGCAGCGAGGCCCAAGGTTCCAAAGCCATTTTGAGGAGGTCATGGGCACCACCCATGGAATTGATGTGTGTCAAGCTAAGTCCTGATCCCAAGGCAGTCAGTTAATGGAAGTAGGGGGAGGTAGTTGAAACCTCGTTTCACCCTGTAAATGGAAGGCATGGAAGCACCAGTCGTAGGGGCAGGCTATCAGCTTAGGGTCGCGTTGTCAATGAAGTTCTCTGCAGAGACCATACTGTCTTAGATTTGCATCTGAAAAAGGAAAGTTTGTACAGTCTGACATAAGGAGAAGAAACATAAGGCTTGGAATGCAGGGGTCCAATTGCGTCCCTACGGGACGTTAGAATTTCTGAGTATATATACTCATGTTTTATATTTTGTAAGGGTTGATGGTAGAGCTGAGCTCCCGCATGTAAAGTTTGGCAAAGGCCTCTGATTCTTTGGTTATGGGATGTATTTGAGACTTCTTGTCTAATGAAAGTCAGTTTCTTCTTCATCTTTTGTAGCGATTGTATTAGAACACTCGAGCATGGAAGTTTCGATCGAGGATAGTTGTGTTTGTGATGTATGTTTGATCACAGTCTCACCATTGTTAGGTTTAATCAGTTTCTTGTGTCATCTTTTCCCTCCAACACTGAATGACTTGGGCATGGAAGATCTAGTCAGGTTGTTGTTAGTGAATTGTGATGTATGTTTGACCTCAGTTCAATGATAATTTCATTTAGTTCTGTTGAAACTTTGGGTCCAAGATGATCTTGTTCTTGAATATTTTCTTCCTTAGGCAGCTGGAAGACCATATGTTCAGAGCATACCTCTTCATCCTTCTTAAAGTTCTCCCCCCTAATCATCTTTTACTACAACTTACTGACAGAAGTTAGATCAAGACCTCACTTGTCTATGCATGCCAACCCAGCTTTATTAGCTAAAGAAATATAGTCTTGAGACTATCTCCATTAGACCACCCTTTAGACTATTTACCATGACATACAAACTGATTGGCTAATGCAGGAGCATCGCCAGTAGCAAGCGAGCGTGGAGGCGGAAGACAGTTGGAAGGCCACCAGCGCACGTCTTGAAATATTTTTGAAATATTAATGTAATATCTAGAAGGCGTACCTTGCATTTATATTTTGGAGGATGTAAACAGATCATGAGCGATTTTCTCTCATCTATCGATGTAAATGCATTTATGCTCAGCTAATGAAAGTAGGTAGATTTAAATCCAAGATTAAACAGTTTAGAGCATAGAAGGGAAAACCGACTATAGACACCCTCACCTTTGTATCATTGTAACATTATCAATCAGAGAGAGAGCATTGTATCATTAGCATAGAGCAGAGAGAGAGAGAGTTGTAGCAGAGAGTTGTAGAAAAGAACCCATGTATAGAAGTTCTGAATTAATATATGAAGCTTTGATTCAGACTCATGGTGTTATGATTCTTTCTGTGTATACATGCTGAATGGTATGCTTATGGTTGTTTATTCTCTCTATTATGCATTTGTTTTAATATTGTGTGAATGTATGATTTCATGTTAAATGTTTGAAGTCTGAGAGAGAGAGAATGAGTTTCAATTTTTTCTCTTCCTGAGTGAGAAGTTCCTGCAAGGAGTGCAGTGAAATCGTCCGCAAGGGGTGCGTTGACGGAGGCTCGGAGTTTATCTTTGAAAGCTCAGGAGAGATATCATTGTTCTCATTCCCGTAGAAGTGTAGGTGAAGCACATAAGTCGTGCAAGGTGTGTGTAGGCTCATTGAAGGCTCAGAACTTATCAACTAAGGGGTGAATTGAAGGACTACTATTGCAGGAGAGTGCACAGAGTCGAGAGAATCAAATATCTAGAAGTATTTGAACGTTGCCGCAAGGAGTGTGCGTAGGCGTCTTCTTGAAGACTCGAGTTTGCAAGGAAAGCTCAGGAGGATCAGTGCCTTTGAGGTAATCAAAGGGGAGATGAAGCGAAGTCGCTTTGCAGAAGATAAAGTTCCAATGTAAGAACCTTGTTTTATTTCGCAGGAGTTATCGAGGAGCAACGAGCGGTTGAAATTCTCTGTGGGGAATTCCCAAAAACACGATGGTCGTAGGATCTAGGGAAGTTACAGGGTGGTTAGAGGCAGGCAAGATTTCCACTCTAGGATCCAGAATCAATGTGGACCGTTGATCTTGATTGCACGAGTCGTCAGATCATTTCGGCATTTCGGGGATCCTAATGACGAGGAGTTGAGTGCGCTGAATCGACAATCCCGAAGTCGTGATTTGCAATAGGAAGTGACGTGGAGTTCAAGATTTCGGCACTTCAGATGTCCAGAGACGGAGAAGGCAGCGCTTTGGGAGAAAAAGTCTCGTAAACCCGAAAGCTGGGAAAAGTGACAGGTGGTAGGAGTCTACGTCAAAGGTAGAAAACCACAAGGACGATAGGTGGTGTGTCTATGTTAACCGGCGGAGTCAAACCTTGTTGACAGTTTCGGGGTTCGAGGTCGAAGGATGGAGAGCTTTGCATCTAGATTCGCGAAATTGCNGGTAGGAGTCTACGTCAAAGGTAGAAAACCACAAGGACGATAGGTGGTGTGTCTATGTTAACCGGCGGAGTCAAACCTTGTTGACAGTTTCGGGGTTCGAGGTCGAAGGATGGAGAGCTTTGCATCTAGATTCGCGAAATTGCGAAGTCCGAAATCCCGATGAAGTGAGAAGCCCGTTGAAAAGTCAACCTTTTCTTAGTGCATCGGAGTTCAACAATTCAGGTTTCGGGGGTTGTAGAGATAGGAACCCTTGACATCAGGGATCGTGAAATCGCGAAACCCGAAGTCCCGAAGTTGCGAAGGGCGTGATCCTATTGCGGGTAAGCAGATTTGGGTTGATGCTTCATGTTTGATCATGTGGGCACACCCATAAGGACCTGTGGATGCACTGTTATGTGTGAAGGGTATTTCCCGAGGGGAAACCAAAGAGTCAATTAGACTCAAAGGGAAGATTAGAACGATTCTGCGTGGACCTTAGACCTGAGGGTTTGGGGATCTGCGTCAGTTGTGGTATCAGAGCTTGACTCTATTTGTACATTGCAGACATAGGAAGTAAGAGGAAGAAGAGTACTCTGATACACATCAGTTGTGGTATCAAAGCACAGAAAAAGTTCTTTTCTTTCTGTAGCAGAGAAAGGAAGAATATTTCTCATCCATGCCGCCAAGAAGAAGAGATAGACCAATGCATGATCTAAAAGTGGAAAGAGAAATGCGTGAACTACATGCTAGGCTTGATTCCATGGAGACAGCACAGAGGCGCACAGTCGACATTGGGGATATCAATGAGGCTGACAATGAGAATGAACCTGGACATCAAGAAGAAGTTGCAGTCGAAGATGCAGCAAATGAACGCCTATTTAGGGTTGTTGCAAGGATAGGTGCCAGGGAAAAAATGGACATTCCCATGTATGAGGGGAACCTGGACGTTGAAGAGCTTCTAGATTGGATTAGAGCTTTGGATAAGTACTTTGACTATGAGGATGTTGAGGAAGACAAAAAGGTCAAACATGTTGTCACAAGACTTAAAGGGCATGCAGCATTATGGTGGGATGAACTGAAGGATGACAGATGCTACAAAGGCAAGCATAAAATCAAGAGTTGGGACAAAATGGTTGCAAAGATGAAAGCCAAATTCATACCCAAGGATTATCAAATTACTCTATTTCGGAGGATGCAAAATTTGAGACAGAAGTTGATGTCAGTGAAAGAGTACACTGAAGAATTCTACAAGATAAACATCAGAGCAGGTCATCGGGAAAGAGATGATGAAAAGGTTTCCAGATACATGAATGGTCTGAGATATGACATCCAATATGATATGAGCATGATGATCTTTTAGACTGTAGAAGATGATTATCAAATGGCTCTGAAAGCTGAAAAAAAGATGAGACGAAAGCAAGGTCAAAGAGGCCGAGGCAGAAGTCAAGCTAGAGGCAAAACATTTGCCCAATATAGAGCTCCAAGAAGTATTGTTTCTGATCGAGACACCAAGTTCGTGGGACATTTCTAGAGGACTTTATGGAAGAAGTTGGGGACAAGTTTGTCATTTAGCTCAGCTTATCATCCTCATATGGATGGGCAGACAGAAGTTGTGAACAGAAGCTTAGGAGATTTGTTGAGGAGCCTAGTGACTGAACACCACAGTTAGTGGGATCACATTCTACCACAGGCAGAATTTGCTTATAATGATTCGATCAACAGAAGCACAGGGCAGAGTCCATTCCAAATTGTGTATGGAATGCAGCCAAGGGGAGTTTCTGAATTGAAGGATTCAGAACAGACTGAAACTAAAAGTGTTAGTGCAGAGGATTTTGTAGAGGCAATGAAAGAACTTCATAGCCAAGTGAAGGAATGTTTGCAAAATTCGAGTCAAGAGTACAAACACAGAGCAGATCAACACAGGCGAGAACTTCAGTTTGAAGTTGGTGATCTGATTCTTGCACATCTGAGGAAAGAAAGGTTCCCAAGGGGAACGTATAACAAACTGAAAATGAAGAATATTGGACCATGCAAGGTCTTGAAGAAATTTGGGGCAAATGCATATGAGATTGAATTATCCGATGGCATCGAAATTTCACCGATATTCAACATCTCAGATTTGTACCCTTACAAAGCTGGAGAAACAGGAGCAGACAGTGAACAGACAGAGATTCAATGGACTAAACAAATGCATGTAGCTGTAAATCCACAGATGGAAAGTATACTTGACAAGAGAGTCAGCAAGAGGACTAGGAGAAAAGAATATTTTGAATACTTGGTCAAATGGAAGGGACATCCAGTTGACGATGCCAGCTGGGAAAATGAAACAGAAATTTAGAAGCATGAACAGACCATGCAAGATCTCATGAACAAGAGTACATGAAAAATTTCAAGAGAGGGAGTATGATGGAGGAGCATCGCCAGCAGCAAGTGAGCGCGAAGGCGGAAGACAGCTGGAAGGCCACCAACGCATGTCTTGAAATATTTTTGAAATATTAATGTAATAGCTAGAAAGCGTACCATGCATTTATATTTTGGAGGATGTAAACAGATCATGAGCTATTTTCTCTCATCTGTCGATGTAAAGTCATTTATGCTTGGTTAATGAAAGTAGGTAGATTTAAATTCAGGATTAGATGGTTTAGAGCATAGTAGGGAAAATCGACTATAGACACCCTCACCTTTGTATCATTGTAACATTATCAATCAGAGAGAGAGCATTGTATCATTAGCATAGAGAAGAGAGAGAGAGAGTTGTAGCAGAGAGTTGTAGAGAAGAACCCATGTACAAAAGTTCTGAATTAATATATGAAGCTTTGATTTAGACTCATGGTGTTATGATGCTTTATGTGTATACATGCCGAATGGTATGCCTATGGTTGTTTATTCTCTCTGTTATGCATTTGCTTTAATATTGTGTGAATGTATGATTTCATGTTAAATGTCTAAAGTCTAAGAGAGAGAGAATGAGTTTCAATTGTTTCTCTTCTTGAGTGAGAAGTTCCTGCAAGGAGTGCAGTGAAATCATCCTTAAGGGGTGCGTTGACGGAGGCTCAAAGTTTATCTCTGAAGATACCGTTGTTCTCATTCCCGCAGAAGTGTAGGTGAAGCTCATAAGCAGTGTAAGGTGTGTGCAGGCTAGTTGAAGGCTCATAACTTATCAATTAAGGGGTGAATTGAAGGAATGTTGTTGCAGGAGAGTGCACAGAGTCGAGAGAATCAAATATCTAGAAGTATTTGAACGTTGCCGCAAGGAGTGCGCGCATGAGTCTTCTTGAAGACTCAATTTTGCAAGGAAATCTCAGGAGGATTAGTGCCTTTGAGGTAATCAAAGGGGAGACGAAGCAAAGTCACTTTGCAGAAGCTAAAGTTCCAGTGGAAGAACCTTGGTTTATTTCGCAAGAGTTATCGAGGAGAAACGAGCGGTTGAAATTCTCTGTGGGGAATTCCCAAAAACATGAGGACCGTAGGATCCAGGGAAGTTATAGGGTGGTTAGAGGTAGGCAAGATTTCCACTCTAGGATCCAGAATCAACGTTGACCGTTGATCTTGATTGCACGAGTCGTCGGATCATTTTGGAATTTCGGGGATCCTAATGACGAGGAGTTGAGTGTGGTGAATCAAAAATTTCGAAGTCACGTTTTACGATAGGAAGTGACGTGGAGTTTAGGATTTCGGCACTTCGGGATGGTAATCAATAAGATTACCATAAGATATAGATTTCCATTGCCGAGGATGGATGATTTGATGGATTGCTTGAGTGGAGAAAAGTTTTTTTCAAAGATTGATTTGAAAAGCAGATATCACCAAATTCATATGAGAGAAGGTGATGAATGGAAGACAGCATTCAAGACAAATGAAGGGTTGTATGAATGGCATGTTATGTCATTTGGCTTAACAAATGCGCCTAGTACTTTCATGAGGTTGATGATTGAATTCCTGAAGGATTTCATAGGAAAATTTGTCATCGTATATCTTGACGATATATTGATTTTCAGTAAGACAGAGACAGAACACTTGAAGCATTTAGCTACAGTGATGAGAAGACAACAGTAAGAGAAGTTGCTGATAAATATGAAGAAATCAACATTTATGAGGACGAAACTCATTTACCTGGGTTTTGTTATATCTACAAATGAGTTGAAGATGGATCCATAAAAGGTGGATGCAATTAAGAATTGGCCATGGCCGAAAAGTGTGTTTGAAGTTCGAAGCTTCCATGGATTAGCTAGTTTCTACAGGAAATTCATCCAAAATTTGAGTGGGATTAACGCACCGATGATGGACACGATGAAGAAAAGACACAAAGTTTTTCACTAGACAGAGGAAGCAGAGAAAATTTTCAATCTACTGAAGAGGAAGATTATTGAACAGCCAATTCTGGTGTTGCCAGATTTCAGTAAGACATTTCAAGTCAAGTGTGACTCTAGTGAATTTTCAATTGGAGCGGTCTTGAGCCAAGATGACAGACCGATTGCATACTTTAGTGAGAAACTGAATGAGGCAAAGGTTAAGTACTCAACATATGACAAGGAATTCTATGTGGTCATACAAGTGTTGAAGAAATGGAGACATCATTTCGTTCCTAAGGAGTTTGTTTTGTACAGTGATAATCACGCTTTGCAATTCATGACTCAACAGGAGAAGTTGAACCAGAGGCATGCAAAATGGGTTGAATATATGCAGAATTTTACTTTTGTAATTAAACATATTTTTGGAACTGCTAACAAAGTTGTTGATGCTTTGAGCAGAAAATGTTTGCTTATGCAGGAGTTCAGAGTCAAAACTTTGGGTTTTGATAACCTCAAGGACATGTACAGAAATGATCTAGATTTTAAAGAGGCGTATGAGGCATCTGAGAATCCAATTCTCAGGGACAGAAGCCAATGGACCGAATATATGATCCAGGATGGATTATTATTCAGAGACAATCAATTATGTATTCCAAAATGCTCCATGAGGGAGAATTTGTTGAAAGAAAAACATAGTGGAGGATTGGTCGGACACTTCGGTCATGATAAGACGTTCTCAAAGTTGAATGGCTCATATTTTTTGCCAAGAATGAGGACAAATGTAGAATTTGTCAGCACACAAAGGGAAAAAGGCATAACACAGGGTTATACCAGCCATTACCCATACCTGAGAGGTCGTGGGATGCAGTGAGCATGGATTTTATATTGGGGTTGCCAAGGACACAAAGAGGATGTGATTCAATCTTTGTGGTGGTAGATAGATTTTCCAAGATGGAAGATTTTATACCATGTCAGAAAACCAGTGACGCAAAACATATTGCGAACCTGTTTTTCAAAGAAGTCATCAGACTTCACGGCTTACCAAGAAGTATTGTTTCTGATCAAGACACCAAGTTCGTGGGACATTTCTGGAGGACTTTATGGAAGAAGTTGGGGACAAGTTTGTCATTTAGCTCAGCTTATCATCCTCAGACGGATGGGTAGACAAAAGTTGTGAACAGAAGCTTGGGAGATTTGTTGAGGAACCTAGTGACTGAACACCACAGTCAGTGGGATCACATTCTGCCACAGGCGGAATTTGTTGATAATGATTTGATCAACAGAAGCACAGGGCAGAGTCCATTCCAAATTGTGTATGGAATGCAGCCAAGGGGAGTTTTTGAATTGAAGGATTCATAACAGAATGAAACTAGAAGTGTTAGTACAGAGGCAATGAAGGAACTTCACAGCCAAGTGAAGGAACGTTTGCAAAATTCGAGTCAAGAGTACAAACGCAGAGCAGATCAACACAGGCGAGAACTTCAGTTTGAAGTTAGTGATCTGATTCTTGCACATCTGAGGAAAGAAAGGTTCCCAAGGGGAACATATAATAAACTGAAAATGAAGAAGATTGGACCATGCAAGGTCTTGAAGAAATTTGGGGCAAATGCATATGAGATTGAATTACCCGATGGGGTCAAAATTTCACCGATATTCAACATCTCATATTTTCACCCTTACAGAGCTAGAGAAGCAGGAGCAGACAATGAACAGACAGAGATTCAATGGACTAAACAAATGCATGTAGTTGTAAAGCCACAGATGGAAAGTATACTTGACAAGAGAGTCAGCAAGAGGACCAGGAGAAAATAATATTTTGAATACTTGGTCAAATGGAAGGGACATCCAGTTGAAGATGCCAGCTGGGAAAATGAAATAGAAATTCAGAAGCATGGACAGACCGTGCAAGATCTCATGAATAGGAGTTCATGAAAATTTTCAAGCGAGGGAGTATGATGCAGGAGCATTTCCAGCAAAAAGCGAGCACGAAGGTGGAAGACAGCTGGAAGGCCACCAGCGCACATCTTGAAATATTTTTGAAATATTAATGTAATAGCTAGAAGGCATAATTTGCATTTATATTTTGGAGGATGTAAATGGATCATGAGCGATTTTCTCTCATCTGACGATGTAAAGGCATTTATGCCCAGTTAATGAAAGTAGGTAGATTTAAATTCAAGATTAGACAATTTAGAGCATAGGAGGGAAAACCGACTATAGACACCCTCACCTTTGTATCATTGTAACATTATCAATCAAAGAGAGAGCATTGTATCATTAGCATAGAGCAGAGGGAGAGAGAATTGTATCATTAGCATAGAGCAGAGGGAGAGAGAGTTGTAGTAGAGAGTTGTAGAGAAAAACCCATGTACAGAAGTTCTGAATTAATATATGAAGCTTTGATTCAGACTCATGGTGTTATGATGCTTTCTGTGTATACATGCTGAATGGTATGCTTATATGTTTGAAGTCTAAGAGAGAGAGAATGAGTTTCAATTGTTTCTCTTCCTGAGTGAGAAGTTCCTGCAAGGAGTGCAGTGAAATCGTCTGCAAGGGGTGCGTTGATGGAGGCTCAGAGTTTATCTCTGAAAGCTCAGGAGAGATACCGTTGTTCTCATTCCCTTAGAAGTGTAGGTGAAGCACATAAGTCGTGCAAGGTGTGCGCAGGCTGGTTAAAGGCTCAGAACTTATCAACTAAGGGGTGAATTCAAGGACTATTGTTGTAGGAGAGTGCACAGAGTCGAGAGAATCAAATATCTAGAAGTATTTGAACATTGTCGTAAGGATTGCGCGCAGGAGTCTTCTTGAAGACTCGAGTTTGCAAGGAAAGCTCAGGAGGATTAGTGCCTTTGAGGTAATCAAAGGGGAGACAAAGAGAACTCACTTTGCAGAAGCTAAAGTTCCAGTGGAAGAACCTTGGTTTATTTCGCAGGAGTTATCGAGGAGCAACGAGTAGTTGAAATTCTCTGTGGGGAATTCCTGAAAACACGAGGACCGTAGGATCCAGGGAAGTTACAGGGTGGTTAGAGGCAGGCAAGCTTTCCACTTTAGGATCCAGAATCAACGTGGACCATTGATCTTGATCGCATGAGTCATCAAATCATTTCGGCATTTCGGGGATCCTAATGACGAGGAGTTGAGTGCGGTGAATCGAAAATCCTGAAGTCACGATTTGCGATAGGAAGTGACGTGGAGTTCGGGATTTCAGCACTTCGGGTGTCGGGAGACGGAGAAGGTAACGCTTTGGGAGCGAATGTCCCGAAAAAAAGAAAGCCGGGATAAGTGACAGGTGGTAGGAGTCTACGTCAAAGGTAGAAAAATGCAAGGACGACAGGTGGTGTGTCTACGTTAACCGGCGGAGTCAAACCTTGTTGATTGTTTCGGGGTTCAGAGGTTGGAGGAAGGAGATATTTGCATCTGGATTCGGGAAATCGCGAAGTCCGAAATCCCGATGAAGTGAGAAGCCCGTTGAAAATTCAACCTTTGCTGAGTGCATCGGAGTTCGTAAATTCGGGTTTCGGGGGTTGTAGAGATAGGAAGCCTTGACATCAGGGATCGCGAAATCGCGAAACCCGAAGTCCTGAAGTTGCGAAGGGCATGATCCTATTGCGGGTAAGGAGATTTGGGTTGATGCTTCGTGTTTGATCACGTGGGAAAACCCATAAGGACCTGTGGATACATTGTTATGTGTGAAGGGTATTTCCCAAGGGGAAACCAAAGAGTCAATTAGACTCAAAGGGAAGATTAGAACGATCCTACGTGGACCTTAGACCTGAGGGTTTGGGGGTCTGCGTCAATTGTGGTATCAGAAATTGACTTTGTTTGTACATTGCAAACGAAGGAAGTAAGAGGAAGAAGAGTACTCTGATACACATAAGTTGTGGTATCAGAGCACAGAAAAAGTTCTTTTCTTTCTGTAGCAGAGAAAGGAAGAATAATTCTCAGCCATGCCGCCGAGAAGAAGAGACAGACCAATGCCTGATCCACCAATGGAAAGGGAAATGCGTGAACTACGTGCCAGGCTTGATGTCATGGAGACAGCACAGAGGCGCATAGTCGACACTGGGGTATCAGTGAGGTTGACAGTGAGAGTGAAGCTGGACATGAAGAAGAAGTTGCAGTCGAAGATGCAGCAGATGAACGCCTATTTAGGGTTGTTGGAAGGATAGGTGCCAGGAAAAAAATGGAGATTCCCATGTATGAGGCAAACCTGGACGTTGAAGAGCTTCTAGACTAGATTAGAGCTCTGGATAAGTACTTTGACTATGAGGATGTCGAGGAAGACAAAAAGGTCAAACATGTTGTCACAAGACTTAAAGGGCATGCAACATTATGGTGGGATGAACTGTAAGATGACAGACGCTGCAAAGGCAAGCATAAAATCAAGAGTTGGGATAGAATGGTTGCAAATATGAAAGCCAAATTCATACCCAATGATTATCAAATTGCTTTGTTTCGGAGGATGCAGAATTTGAGACAAAAGTTGATGTCAGTGAAATAGTACACTGAAGAATTCTACAAGATAAACATCAGAGCAAATCATCCGGAAAGTGGTGATGAAAAGGTTGACAGATACATGAATGGTCTGAGATATGACATCCAAGATGAGATGAGCATGATGATCATTCGGAATGTAGAAGATGCTTATCAGATGGCTCTAAAAGCTGAAGAAAATCTAAGCCGAAAGAAAGGTCAAAGAGGCCGAGGCAGAAGTCAAGCTAGAGGCAAAGCAGTTGCCCAAGATAGAGCTCAGAAACCTCAAGAAGAGAGGAAGAAACTTAAAACTCAGCATGAGAGAGGAGGAAGCTCACAGAGGGGATAGTATGCTGATAGGAATACTTTTCCTCGAACCAGAGGAAGAGGAAGAGGCAGAGGTGGAGAAATAAAATGCTTTACCTGTGGGAAAAATGGACACAAAACCTATGAATGTCCAGATAGAAAGAAAGAAGGAGGTGAGACTCACATTGCCGAAGCACAAAGACGGAATGTTGAGGCAGAAGATGTTGAGGGCGGAATATCACTGATGATGAGGAAAGTTCTCTTAACGCCAGAGAAAGAGGCGGAGAATCCAGCCCAAAGGAATAGACTTTTTCGGACTGCTTGCAAGACCAAAGATAGTGAATGCAAAGTCATCGTGGATAGTGGTAGCATAGACAATCTCATTTCTACAGAGATGGTAGAAAATTTGGAGCTGGAAACTATCGTACATCCAAGCCCATACAGAGTTTCATGGCTACAAAAAGGGCATCAGATAAATCTCACTAAACAATGTTTAGTTGAATTTAAAATAGGGGGATATAAGGATGAATTACTATGTGATGTCATTCCCATGGATGTTTGTCATCTATTGTTGGGTAGACCATGGCAATATGACAGAAATGTGATTCATGATGGGAGAAATAACACATACACCCTGGAGAAGAATGGGAGAACTCACATGTTGTTGCCAATTAAGGATGAAGAAGTGAAACCAGAGGTAAGCAACATTGTACCTCTCATGAGTGGGAAGGAACTTCTTAAGGAGGTTAAGAAGAAGGAAGATACACAATTCATTGTGGTCAGGAAGCCTAGAATTGTTTTAACCAGTACCAGAGTGGATGATTTACCAAAGGAAATCCAGAAGTTGTTGGAAGAGTTCATTGATATAGTAGTGGACGAACTACCTCTTTCGTTGCCATCGATCAGGAGTATAAGCCATCACGTTGATCGTATACCTGGAGCTAGTTTACCAAACAAAGCAGCGTACAAATCGACGTCGCAGGAGAATGAGGAAGTCAAAAGACAAGTCCAGAAATTAATGGACAAAGGATTGGTTAGAGAAAGCTTGAGTCCATGCGTTGTTCCAACAGTGCTCAGCCCAAAGAAAGATGGAGGCTGGAGAATGTGTACAAACTCGAGGGAAATCAATAAGATTACCATCAGATACAGATTTCCATTGCCGAGGATGGATGATTCGATGGATTGCTTGAGTGGAGCAAAGTTTTTTTCAAAGATTTATTTTAAAAGAGGATATCACCAAATTCATATGAGAGAAGGTGATGAATGGAAGACAACATTCAAGACAAATGAAGGGTTGTATGAATGGCTTGTTATGCCATTTGGCTTAACAAATGCGCCTAGTACTTTCATGAGGTTGATGAATGAAGTCCTGAAGGATTTTTTAGGAAAATTTGTCATCGTATATCTTGACGATATATTGATTTTGAGTAAGACAGAGACAGAACACTTGAAGCATTTAGCTACAGTGATGAGAAGACTACAGCAAGAGATTTTGTTGATTAATATGAAGAAAACAACATTTATGAGGGCGGGACTCATTTACCTGGGTTTTGTTATCTCTGAAAATGAGTTGAAGATGGATCCGGAAAAGGTGGATGCAATCAAGAATTGGCCATCGCCGAAAAGTGTGTTTGAAGTTCAAAGCTTCCATGGATTAGCTAGTTTCTATAGGAAATTCATCCAAAATTTCAATGGGATTAGCGCACCGATGATGGACACGGTGAAGAAAAGACACAAAGCTTTTCATTGGACAGAGGAAGCAGAGAAAAGTTTCAATCTACTGAAGAGGAAGATTACTGAACAGCCAATTCTGATGTTGCCAGATTTCAGTAAGACATTTCAGGTCAAGTGTGACGCTAGTGGATTTGCAATTGAAGAAGTCTTGAGCCAAGACGACAGACTGATTGCATACTTCAATGAGAAACTGAATGAGGCGAAGGTTAAGTAATCAATGTATGACAAGGAATTCTATGCGGTCATACAAGCGCTGAAGAAATGGAGACATTATTTAGTTCCTAAGGAGTCTGTTTTGTACAGTGATAATCAAGCTTTGCAATTCGTGACTTAACAGGGGAAGTTGAACCAGAAGCATGCAAAATGGGTTGAAAATATGCAGAATTTTACTTTTGTAATTAAACATATTTCTGGAACTGCTAACAAGGTTGTTGATGCTTTGAGCAGGAAATGTTTGTTTATGCAGGAGTTCAGAGTCAAAACTTTGGGTTTCGACAACCTCAAGGACATGTATAGAGATGATCCAGATTTTAAAGAGGCGTATGAGGCGTCTGAGAATCCAATTCTCAGGGACAAAAGCCAATGGACCAAATATATGATCCAGGATGGATTATTATTCAGAGACAATCAATTATGTATTCCAAAATGCTCCATGAGGGAGAATCTGTTGAAAGAAAAACATAGTGGAAGATTGGTCGGACACTTCGGTCATGATAAGACATTCTCAAAGTTGAATGGCTCATATTTTTTGCCAGGAATGAGGACAAATGCTAAGAAATTTGTGGACAGATGTAGAATTTGTCAACACACAAATGGAAAAAGGCAGAACACAGGGTTATACCAACCATTACCCATACCTGAGAGGTCGTGGGATGCAGTGAGCATGGATTTTATATTGGGGTTGCCAAGGACACAAAGAGGATGTGATTCAATCTTTGTGGTGTAGATGGATTTTCCAAGATGGCACATTTTATACCATGTCAGAAAACCAGTGACGCAACACATATTGCAAACTTGTTTTTCAAAGAAGTTGTCAGACTTCACGGCTTACCATGAAGTATTGTTTTTGATCGAGACACCAAGTTCATGGGACATTTCTGGAGGACTTTATGGAAGAAGCTGGGGACAAGTTTGTCATTTAGCTCAGCTTATCATCCTTAGATGGATGGGTAGATCAAAGTTGTGAACCGAAGCTTGGGAGATTTGTTGAGGAGCCTAGTGACTGAACACCACAGTCAGTGGGATCACATTCTGCCACAGGCGGAATTTGCTTATAATGATTCGATCAACAGAAGCACAGGGCATAGTCCATTCCAAATTGTGTATGGAATGAAGCCAAGGGGAGTTTCTGAATTGAAGGATTCAGAATAGAATGAAACTAGAAGTGCTAGTGCAGATGATTTTGCAGAGGCAATGAAGGAACTTCGCAGCCAAGTGAAGGAACGTTCACAAAATTCGAGTCAAGAGTACAAATGCAGAGCAGATCAACATAGGCGAGAACTTCATTTTGAAGTTGGTGATCTGATTCTTGCACATCTGAGGAAAGAAAGGTTCCCAAGGGGAACATATAACAAACTGAAAATGAAGAAGATTGGACCATGCAAGGTCTTGAAGAAATTTGGGGCAAATGCATATGAGATTGAATTACCCGATGGGATCGGAATTTCACCGATATTCAACATCTCAGATTTGTACCCTTACAGAGATGGATAAGCAGGAGTAGACAGTGAACAGACAGAGATTCAATGGACTAAACAAATGGTTGTAGCTGTAAATCCACAGATAGAAAGTATACTTGACAAGAGAGTCAACAAGAGGACCAGGAGAAAAGAATATTTTGAATACTTGGTCAAATGGAAGGGACATCCAGTTGAAGATGCCAGCTGGGAAAATGAAACAGAAATTCAGAAGCATGGACAGACCGTGCAAGAGCTCATGAACAGGAGTTCATGAAAATTTTCAAGTGAGGGAGTATGATGCAGGAGCATCGCTAGCAGCAAGCGAGCGTGGAGGCGAAAGACAGGTGGAAGGCCACGAGCTCACGTCTTGAAATATTTTTGAAATATTAATGTAATAGCTAGAAGGCGTACCTTGCATTTATATTTTGGAGGATGTAAACAGATCATGAACAATTTGATCTCATATGTCGATGTAAAGGCATTTATGCCCAGTTAATGAAAGTAGGTAGATTTAAATTCAAGATTAGACAGTTTAGAGCATAGGAGGGAAAACCGACTATAGACACCCTCACCTTTGTATCATTGTAACATTATCAATCAGAGAGAGAGCATTGTATCATTAGCATAGAGCAGAGAGAGAGAGAGCTATAGCAGAGAGTTGTAGAGAAGAACCCATGTACATAAGTTATGAATTAATATATGAAGCTTTGATTCAGACTCATGGTGTTATGATGCTTTCTTTGTATACATGTTGAATGGTATGCTTATGATTGTTTATTCTCCCTGTTATGCATTTGCTTTAATATTGTGTGAATGTATGATTTCATGTTAAATGTTTGAAGTCTGAGAGAGAGAGAATGAGTTTCAATTGTTTCTCTTCCTGAGTGGGTTGTTCCAGCAAGGAGTGTAGTGAAATCGTCCGCAAGGGGTGCGCTGACGGAGGCTCAGAGTTTATCTCTGAAAGCTTAGGAGAGATACCGTTGTTCTCATTCCCACAGAAGTTTAGGTGAAGCACATAAGTCGTGCAAAGTGTGCGCAGGCTGGTTGAAGTCTCAGAACTTATCAACTAAGGGGTGAATTCAAGGATTGTTGTTGCAGGAGAGTGCATAGAGTCGAGAGAATCAAATATCTAGAAGTATTTGAACGTTGCCGCAAGGAGTGCGCGCAAGAGTCTTCTTGAAGACTCAAGTTTGCAAGGAAAGCTCAAGAGGATTAGTGCCTTTTAGGTAATCAAAGGGAAGACGAAGCGAAGTCGCTTTGCAGAAGCTAAAGTTCCAGTGGAAGAACCTTGGTTTATTTCGCAGGAGTTATCGAGGAGCAACGAGCGGTTGAAATTCTCTGTGGGGAATTCCCGAAAACACGAGGACCGTAGGATCCAGGGAAGTTACAGGGTGGTTAGAGGCAGGCAAGCTTTCCACTCTAGGATCCAGAATCAACGTGGACCGTTGATCTTGATTGCACGAGTTGTCAGATCATTTCAGCATTTCGGGGATCCTAATGACGAGGAGTTGAGGGTGGTGAATCGAAAATCCCGAAGTCGTGATTTGCGATAGGAAGTGACGTGGAGTTCAGGATTTCGGCACTTCGGGTGTTGGGAGACGGAGAAGGCAGCGCTTTGGGAGTGAAAGTCCCGAAAACCCTAAAGCTGGGAAAAGTGACAGGTGGTAGGAGTCTACATCAAAGGTAGAAAACCGCAAGGACGAAAGGTGGCGTGTCTACGTTAACCGGCGGAGTCAAACCTTGTTGACCGTTTCGGGGTTCGAAGGTCGGAGGACGGAGAGCTTTGCATCTGGATTCGCGAAATAAGGAAGTCCAAAATCCCAATGAAGTGAGAAGCCTGTTGAAAAGTCAACCTTTGTTGAGTGCATCAGAGTTCGGCAATTCGGGTTTCGAGGGTTGTAGAGATAGGAACCCTTGACATCATGGATCGCAAAATCACAAAACCCGAAGTCCCGAAGTTGCGAAGGGCATGATCCTATTGCGGATAAGGAGATTTGGGTTGATGCTTTGTGTTTGATCACGTGGGCACACCCATAAGGACCTATGGATACACTATTATGTGTGAAGGGTATTTCCCGAGGGGAAACCAAAGAGTCAATTAGACTCAAAGGGAAGATTAGAACGATCTTGCATGGACCTTAGACCTGAGGGTTTGGGGGTCTGCATCATTGGCCTTGGGTTTACCTCTGCTGCAATCCAGAGGTGACTTCCAATGCTAACAACTTCGACATGACATCGGCAAGTATGTCAGATCTTGCACTTCCTATGCCATTTCCAAGCCAACCATCAAGAAGCAAGGCTTATACACCCCTCTTCCTACTCCCGAGAGGCCTTGGGAATCCATCTCGATCGATTACATGTCTGGCCTTTCTTCCACCAAGAAAGGAAATGATTGTGTATTTGTGGTGGTTGATCAGTTTTCAAAGATGGCCATTCTCACAGCCTGCAAGAAGGGCATCAGAGTGGTAGATACTGCCAATCTCTTCTTCGAACGAGTGTGGGTCCATTTTGGGATACCAAAGACCATCATCTCAGATCGGGACAGCAAGTTCCTCAACACATTTTGGTCAAGTCTCTGGTCACTATTGGACACCAAGCTCACTAAATACACTGCCTTCCACCCTCAAAATGATGTCCAAATAGAGGTCATCAATCGGATGATTGTGCACATCCTGCGCATGTATAACTCTAAGCATCCACGCACATGGGATGAGAGTATTCCCTATTTTCAGCATAGCTACAACAAGGCTCTCCATAGCTCCACCGACCATATCTCATTTCAGGTGGGGCTAGGATTCTAACCCTTGGGTCCAATTGATGTTGCACTACCTCTTGCAACCACACAGGAAAAATATTCCCATGTTCATTCTAAGGCTGACAAAGCCACTATATTCATTGAGTGGATTCATCACATCCGCCAATAGGTCCATTAGATCTTGCAGAAAGACAATGCTAAGTACAAGTAGCTCCATGATCAACACCGAGTACCGCATAAGTTTTAGGTGGATTTTTGTAACAATGTTTTTGAGCTCAACAGTCCCCCCTTCCATGGCTTGCACCCAATGTTCAATGTGGACCTCCTCCGGCCATATTTTCCACCATTACTGGACACCTCAGAGATCAAAAAACAGTTGACACCAACAGAGCTCAACCCTGATTGCATGGAACATGCATCCACTAATCAAATAGTGGACACACAGGTCAAGGGCACACACTAGCATAGGATATAGCTTTATCGGGTTGTCAAAGCAAGGCAGCGCCTCCACCAAGGCAAGTGGCCCAGCCAGGGCCAAATTCAGTAGAAATTTCCTCACCTAATGGGAGAACTCATCGCAATGGATACAGTTGCTTCCTAAGCGGGGGGGATTGATCCAGGTGGATATTAGTGGCCACCCACCTATTCCAACGAGCTCCTCTTGACATTTTTTAGTTCAACACGTTTCTCTGTAATGATCACATTTCTTTGTAATTGTGGGACCTACACTTTTGGGGCTAACTTGAATCCCTACACAACATCCAGGTGGATATTGGTGGCCACCCACCTATTCCAACTGGATTATTTTGGAAGTTTTCATGTCAATACATCTTTATGTACTTCCAGGGCCGTTTTGGGTCCCTAAACAGTGTTTTTTTGGCTTGCCACAGTCAAACTATAGACATAATTAGAGTTTTATGGAATGATGTGTATTTCTCAAAAAGACCTTTCCAACAGGCTATCACGCGCCTAAACCAGAGGTCGTATGCAACAGTTACAACCCCAGGAATTTGAGGTACCAACTTACCCATCGGGGCCCACATAACTTTTGGCGTTTCATCTCCTAGGGTTAGGTTTTTGGATGTCTAGGGTTTTGGCATTCATGAGTAATGTTAAAAAGGCCTTTGGAGCCTCATTGTAATCATTATGCTCAGACGGATGCGTGTAGCAGCCACATCTCTTCTCGGAGATAGCTACCACCATTTGAGCAAGTTATTTTCAGTTCTGCAGTTTTACAGTTTAGGCCTATTTTCTTTACTCAATAGAAGTTATTGTTCATTGTATAACTATTTTTTTTCTCTGTATCTCTGTGTTATTGTATTCAATTTGTTATTCATTTATTTCCATGATTAGAATCATGTACATATTTCTACAATAATGAAACATGGAAAACATTATGTGCCTTTACTGTGGGAGGGAGTGTTAACATATAGGCTACAGGTCCCACTCTATCTAAGACTTCAAAGGGTCCACAATACCAAGGTGCCATCTTGGCACAAGATCCCATTCTCAGGGAACTCTTCCTGGGCCTAACTCTGAGATAGACATGGTCTCTTGTCTTGAACTCTCTGGGAGTTCTCTTTATGTCAGTGTAACCCTTTTGTCTATCCTGAGCAATTTTCATTTTTTTCTTTATCTGAATCACGTGTTGCTCCATTTCTTTCAGCATGTCGGGTCTGATTGTAATTCTATCCACTGGATTACTCCAGCTGATTGGGATCTTGCATTGTCTACCATAGAGGGCTTCAAAAGGGCTCATCTTTAGTGACTCTTGATAACCGTTGTTGTAGGCAAATTCTACCAATGGCAGGTAGTCTTCTCACTTCTTAGGCTAATGCATTACATGCATTCTTAACATGTCTTGTAATATTTGGTTTACTCTTTATGTTTGTCCATCAATTTGGGGATGATAGGTTGTGCTAAACAACAATTTAGTCTCAAAACCATCCATTAAGGATTTCCAAAACCTTGAATTGAATTTTGTGTCTCTACCAGATACAATCTCCCTAGGCATGCAATGCAGTCTGAATATCTCCTTCATGAAGATGTTGGCAATATCTATTGCCTTGCAAGTCGATTTGACAGTAACGAAGTGAGCAGACTTGCTCAATTTGTCCACCACTACCATGAGGGCATCATTCTGCTTGGCAGATTTTGGTAATCCGGTGATGACATCCATGGAAATGGTTTCCCATTTCCATTCTAGAATTGGTAGAGGTTGTAACAACCATGTTGGGTGTCGGTGTTCTTCCTTAACTTGTTGGCATTCTAGACACTTAGCTAGATAGTCAGTTATGTATTTTTTCAATCCAGGCCAATAGAATTGTTTCCTAGTGGTCGTGATAATTTTATGATATCCTAGGTGACCAGTATATGGTCTCTTATGTAGTTCATCCATTATGAACCTCTTCAAGTCGTCACAACTTGGGATGTACAATCTGTTTATGTAAGTCAACAGGCCTTCATCGAGCATCTGATAGCCTTCATACTTTATCCCTATAGGTTCTTGCCTTAGGTATGAGGTCACGGTCTTGAAAAATGCATTTGTTTCTTGTGCATTCCT